>JAAXCT010001754.1:0-129687 GCA_012490785.1 Eragrostis nindensis
GGGAGGATGGTACCGACTGCAACAGCCAAGGTAGAGTATCCCCATGGGAGATTGAGGTAGTTGGTGGTTCAGTCCCTGTTGCCTCCTCTGCCTTCATCCAGTTCAAAAAACCAAGTTGTGTTCTCAGGGAAATTTGGATGTTCCAACTAGGTGTAAGCTCCTAACTACTACCGTACTACGTGTATACATATCCTTTGACGTATGCTGATTGACTGTTGCATTATATATTGCAGGGAATGGTTGTACTGACTCCGTGGAAACTGGAAAGTTACCCAGGGTCTTGCAAGGTCAAGAATTGATGGGTTTTAGAACTCATCATGTTTCATGCTCCTCAAACAGCTGAGGTTGCACCATTTCAATCTTCTAATGCTAGGAGATTCCTTAGCAATGCACGAGGCTGCATGTTGAGTGGTCCAACAAGCAGACTTGGTGCGCAGAACTCCGGTTTTACCTACCAATCTGTAGGCTTCAGTGAATCTAGTGGATTCTCAGAGGTCTTGCAAGGTCAAGAAATTTCTCAGGCAGTTCCTATGTTCCAAGGAATGATGTCTGAGGCATGTTCAGTGAAAGGCAGATATGGGCTGCATGGTTTTATGCATACCTCAGCTGCTGTGAACGGATTATCAGCTGCAGCTCAAGAATTTTCTCTCATGCTATCTACTTCACCAGGAGCACAAGTGCCTTCTCCCTACCCCAATCACGTGTTTAACCAATCAGTGGTTTCGCAGCCTGGATTGGCGAGCAAGACTGATGGTGAAGGTGGCAATGGCAGTCAGCCTAGCCCATTCGATATGCTGTGGGGAACTCGGACCTGGCCACTGCATGAAACGCCTGGTCAGGTTAGCATGGAACAATTGGATACTAGAAGAGCTTCAGCACCTGGAGATGCTGGTAGGCTTGGGGCTGCTGGTGGTGGTGGAAGGGAGGTCCGCAAAACTAGCTGCAGGCTTTTTGGTTTCTCCCTGACTGATAAGATGCTGCCAGCAGATGATGATGGTGTCAAGGAAGGGAACTATGAGACTGAGTGCCAATCCCCGCGGATGCTGGATTTGTTGGGTACAACTGCTCCACCCCCTGGTGCTGCCTCCAGCTCCAGCTCTCTGCGCTGCTCCCTTAGGAATGTGATGCTACTGCGGAGATGGTCCGAGTAGTTCCAAGTGCTTGGCAAGAACTTTTTTAGTTTCCCAGTACCTAGGTGTATGCCATAAGTTCCATTTGACCTCGCCTCCTCTATTGGTCTGCATAAGCTTATGAGACATTTGCACAAAAGGTCAGCGAAGTATCTTGGTGAACATCCTCTCCATGCCGCAGGTATTATGGATCACTCAATGCAGCTTTTGTTGCGGATACTTCAGAACCGTTATGCAATGGAGCTAATAAAAAGCGCCCTATGTGGTTTAGAGTTGGGTCTGTCAGCTTTAATACACCGTTTATGTATCCTTAATACTCCTGTGTAAGTTCTGTAGCTCTATCACGAACTCAGGTTGCAGTTTCCTTGGTCGTGATTGTATCAGTACTGAACTAATGCTATGTTGCTTATGAACCTTTATTCTGGCGCCTAGCTTGTGGATGCTCTATCCTCTATCTATTCATCGCATGAAAAAAACATGTTATCTGCAATGATGGAAGATGAAGTCGGTGTAGAGCAACAACAGTTATTTTCATAGAGTTTGGTTTCAGAGTCGAGTTTGCTAAAGAACACTCGAGTGTTCTGAACGCTCGCCACACTCGATTTTGTGGCCGTCGATGTTTGTCCTGCAATCCCTGCGGCTCCTTCGATCTTCCTCTGTTTCCCGTCGCCTCTATCTTTAAGGCCCCACCTGTCATAGTATATTTTCGTCTTCCAATATTTGTCACCGCTAGCGCGCGCGGCGGGTTCGTCTAGTCCTCGTCGTCGGAGTAGACTGCGGCGGCGGCGACCCGCTGGTCGTCGAGCAGCACCGCCTTGGACGCCTGCTGCTGCTGCAGCGCGCGGTGGCGCTCCTGGTCTTTTCATTTCCCCCTATTTCTTCTACCTTTTGATGGAGGAGGCGAAGCTCTATCGATTCCTAGGATTCGTCATTTCTGGTACGTTTCATTCGATTGGTTCCATGGATTCGAATTTTCTACTCATGGTGATCCAGTTTGTGGTCAAGGTTTTCGTATTTGCGTTGCTATTGCGTCGTATTTTGGTTAGATTTGCCGCCTACTAGGTTCTGTAGATGTTTTTTTTGTCTTCGATTGGTTCCTTTGTGGAGGGTTTGGCTCCTGTCTCGTGGGAGCCGATTTGCCGGCGAACATCCTGTTAGCCCAGGGAAATGTCTCCCTTCCTCCTACCTCTGGTTCCTAATGTGATGTTGTTTCCTGTCCATGACGCCATTGATTTAGTTTTGTCTCGATTTGGTGCTGTATTTTGGCCATTCGAGCATGAATAAACCCCCTAGATCTGATGTGTTTTTGGTTGTCTTGATATAACATGCAAGTGGTTACT
Source organism: Eragrostis nindensis (assembly GCA_012490785.1). NCBI lineage: Eukaryota > Viridiplantae > Streptophyta > Magnoliopsida > Poales > Poaceae > Eragrostis > Eragrostis nindensis. Next base: position 2,471 of record JAAXCT010001754.1, read on the forward strand.
GAAAAAAAATCAGTTCATATGCATTAGGTCTTTTGGTTAAAATCTTATCTGTATTTCGATGTTCATGTGCATGTCGCAATAAGGGACAGGCTCCAGCAGTAAGAACCATGACTTGTTTTGTCCTTGTGTAGTGTATCAAATAGAGCTTTCTGGTGCTTGTATCAAAAGATTTAACAATCATTACCTTCTGACTAATCATGGCATCTTCAATTGTTTAGTTTATCGATTCATGCTTGCTTGGCTTCAGCTTAGCATATTAGCACTTAGCAGCATGGTATTTTGTCAGTCACCGTGCAATGTTATTCTCTGTTAGGAACTAAGTCTGTAGTTGCATAGATAGCCATTAAGATTTCTTGTTTGTTGTTTCTAGTCTGTAGCAGCAACAAGTAATTACACAAACTGTTTTTAACTAATCTCACCATTCTTGTTTTTGTATTATATTACCATCTACACAATTTGTAAATTTGTCTTTTTCTGGATTCACAATGAGGCAATAAAGATTTTGTAAATCTGTAGAATATAGGATTGATTATGTGGCATATTTCCAGTTAAACCCGAAAAGATAAAATGACGATGTCTGTTTGAAAATTTGTGATTTTTTTGCATGGTCTATTCTTTATCGCCATCTTCATCGTTTTTAGGACTTACCTCATGCATATTTCTGTGCCATTGCTTGTGTTTCTGCTAGTACAAGATCTGTCTCTTTGAATGATGTTTCATATGCAGTATTGTTTAATGTTTCTGCCTGTAAAAACACGAAAGGTTCAAGTGCTATTTTAAGTTTTTAATTGTACACACAACTGATTTGCATTGTTAAATTTGCATGGGAACATTGCATTCTACTTAACTGTACACACAACTGATTTTGAATGATGTTTCATATGCAGTATTGTTCTGTTTATTGAGGTCGTACAGTATGCTGATGTTCTAGTTACAGTGTCAGTTTGTTAGACATACATAATTCAATGAGTGTAAATTTAAGTTTGACTATATGTAAGTTTTCTATTTTGAATATGTACATACTTTTTCTTTTAGGTATTACACCAGTTCCCCCACAAAATTTTGACTATATGACTCCATAATAACATTTTGTATTTTTGAATTTTAAATGTCCGTTATTTTTTGTATGCTTTTTATTCTGAGGATTTACACAAGCCCCCACTAAGTTTTGAATTTTGTTTCCATAGTTAAAATTTGAATATTTGTTTTTTAATATTTGTATTTGTGAATATGGTTTTCTTCTTCTGAGGATTTCAATAGTTCCAAAAAAAATCTGACTTTTTGTCACCATAATATACTTTTTGCCTTTTTGATATCTAAATTAATTTGTTTTTTGCATTAGCTACTTGTATCTGTTTGGGCACATATTATAGATTTGCATATTTACTCATCTTAGCATGACTTTAATTGTCTGGTACACTTATAGTTTGCTAAATTCACAGTTTCATTATGTCAAATTTACAGTTTTGTGACATGAATATTTAGTCTGGAGTATATGTAATTTTGATTGTAAGCTTAGTTATATGTATGTATCCTTGTATGAGGTTTTACTCTTTTTTCCATACAGTTTTTGACTATTTGTGACCATAATACTTTTTGATTATTTGATTTCGACTCGAGTGTTTTGTGGCTTCGTGACACTCGATTTTGTGACCGTCCAGTCCTGTTGTGACAGGTGTCCTCCCTTTGTTCTGTTTTGTTCTCTCTCTCTCTGTTTCGTTGAGCGGCTGTTCCTTTCCATTTTCCTCTCATCCTCCTCATCGTCGGTGACCTGGGAGCGGCGAACGGGAGGTGGCGGCGGCAAGGTGGTGACCTGGACGTGCGCATTCAATGAAGATCTGTTTTGAGTTGTGTTCGATTTGTTTTGCCCTGTTAGTTTTTGTCCACCAATTTCGTCTTCCCCGCGCTTTCGATTCCTTGTAGTGCGATTGGCTGTGATGATGAGGACATTCATTTGAGAGTTTGGGTAGCTGATTAACTAGAGAGAGACCGAAGGAGGTAGCTGATTCGCCTGTTTTTGTTTTGGATTGAAGAGAGATGAGAGTTGTTTCCAGATTTTTGTCTCATTGTTCTGCTCTCCTCTTACCTCTTCTGCTAATTTTGTGGAAGTGACTTCATTTTTTTTTTGTGAATCGAAGCTATTTCTGCCCTGCATTTCTTACTCACTCATTTAGTTTCAATAGGTGATTCTGAGGTTTTTCTGCTCCATTTTGCTTGGACATGATGGGACACGTGTGTGACTAGCGGCGATGGGATACCGAATCTGTGGGCATATGGACTCCATGTATATTTGGTTTGGCTATAGTGTTATATATTGACACTGAATCAAAGTTACAGGTTCTACTATTTTTTTTTACAGTTAATTTTCCATGTAAATTTAGGTTTCATGTCATGTAAATTCTTGGCACAGGAACTGTAATTATTGTGAGAATGTACAAGTTGTGCTACAATATTCATCTTTTTGGTCATGTCTTTGTTTTTTCCAAGCTGTGATGGTCCTGTGACTAATGGCACAATCTATCAAAGTCTGCCATTTTTTATGTAAAGCTTCATATCAAAACTCTATGACCTACTCCTTTTTCTGGCCAGATCTATGTTCAGTATGCAAACTCAATGTTATGAAGCTCATGCTTGTATAAGTTCCAATCTCAATTTCATCAATTTTGCTACTGCAATTCTACTCAGTAGGAGAGGTGAACGCAACAGATTGGTATGTACCTTGTTTCTCATCTTGGGTGCTTTCGCCCAAGTACTCCTGCTCCCACCCCCATCTTGCTTTTCTGGTTCTTTTTGTCTTGGATGGACTAGTGTTCTATTTCAGCCAAGCAGCTTCGTAACAGGATCAAAATCATGCATGTTTATTCTTTGAGCCTGTTTGTGGGCTTTCCTTTGGACCTGTTTTAACTGCCGTCCCTATATTTTCTTATGTCTGACGTGATATTTTCAATTGGGTAACGGCATTCAAAATCTCGACCACAAGATCAAAATCCAAAGGTCAAAAAATCGAGTGTCAAAAAGGGCTGAAACACTCGGTTTTGGATTGCTTCAGAATTCGAGTGTTTTTTGGATTTGAAACACTCAAGTGTTTGTAGACCCTAAAACACTCGGGTGTCAGGTAGACAAGCCCGAGGACGGCGACGATCTTGTAGCCGCTGAAGCCGGCATCCTCGAATATCTTGCGCCACTCGCGCTCGTCCCGCTCGGGGCTCCCGACCACGCCCATCATCATCACGTCCCACAGCAGCTGCGTCTCGGTGGCCTTCGCGTCCTCCGGGCTCGACCCCACCACCAGGTCCATCACGATCACCCTGCCGCCGGCCTCCCTCGCCGGGATCGCCTCCCTGCACCGCCGCAGTATCCGCACGCACTGCTCGTCGTCCCACCCATGCAAGATCCACTGCACAAGGTCGCAGAAAGAAAACGCAACAGTCACGATTCAGCTTCACAAGGTGAATCTGGTGAGGGGCTGAGGGCCAAGTGAAGCACGCATGACCGTGCGTGCGCCTGACCTTGAGGAGGACGGCGTCGGCCTTGGGGACGTGCTCGAACATGTCCCCGGCGACGAACTCCACGCCTCCGTGTTCACCGGGCGGGACGCTCGCGACGACGTGCGGCAGCTCCAGCACGCTGCACCTGACGTGCGGGAACGCGGCGGCGATGGCCCTGGCGGCGCCGCCGGACCCGCCGCCGACGTCCACCAGCGATGAGAGGCGCCGGAACACGTCGCCGTGGTCGCGCACCAGCACGTCCATCACGAAGCGGCCGTCGCACGCCATGGCGTCGTTGAACGCGGCGCCGAACCCCCGGTCGTCCTTGGCCACCGCCCACAGGTCGCGCCCGTGCGCGGCCTCGAACGGGACGCTCGCCGCGGCGGTGGCCGCGTCGGCGGCGCGGAACCAGGACGCCAGGGACATGGACGGCGACACGATGACCGGGTGCAGCATCGCGAGCCCGCGGACGCGAGGAGACGCGAGAGCGGGGTGAGCCCGTAGCCGGCAGACGCGTCCTCAAAGACGAAGAACCCGGCGTGCGCCAGCAGCCGCATGAGGCGGCGCAGGTACGGCGCCCTGGAGGGCGGCAGGCCGAGCTCCGTGACGAGTTCCGGAACCGTGGCAGCGCCGCCGAGGCGGTGTACGGCGTCGGGGATGCCGAGCTCGACGGCGCACCGGAGCGACATGGACCTAGGTGTACGCGAAGATGTGGTTCCACAGCTCGGCCTGCGCCTGCATGAGCTCGGCGCCGGTGAGGTCCCCGTCGCGGGCCGCGTCCATGGCTGCTTGCTCTGGTGGGTTGGTGCTCTTTGCGAGAGGCGAGATGATGCTCGGGTCGGAGGTCAACAAGGTGATGCTCGCCGCTCTAATTCTTCGTGCTACAAAACGGCGTTCGTGTGGTGTACTTATATATACACGTAGGAAGGTTCCTCATTCTTGTTCTCAATCACAAAATTAGCGCGGCGGCTGTCCCTACTCATTTCCTTTTGCAAGTTCTGCTCATCGCTAATGCTTAATACGGCACCTTATTCTGGTGAATCAACAAGGAAATTGCAAGAGTAAACTAGGTACAGCAAATTGCAAACGGGAGACGTTTTTAATCAGAAGAGCACGGAGTCAGCTAATGGTTGTTGTATCTGATATATGATAGTTCAAGTTGTTCTACTGTAACACACATGACACGCAAGAGGGAATGCACCTCGCGCAACAATATGCTGCTCTCGTCACGTCCCGAGTTTATTATCAAAAGCATTAGAGAAAATTTTCAGAAACACGAAAATATGTGAGAGTGACAACCGGAATATACGTACTTAGCATGTTTACGCGTGTCATACTGTCATGGTCATGGACGCATATCACAACAAAAGATAATTAGTGAAATATCGACTCATCTCTGAAACTCCCCCTTCAATTGCCCTTCTTGTGATTGAATATTGGAAATGTTACTTTGCAAAGGATCTTGACGGAATTCTTTTGAATGAGTTGCATCTAGCCTAAACCCATAATTCGTCTTTTGTTAATTTCAAAAGATCGACTGATGGATCACGCTGGTTGACTGATATGTCAAAATCATTACTCTGCAGGGACATTTGTGTAATGTATCCCTCAAAGATAAACTGGCTTTAAGGTCTGGAGAAAAAAAAAAGGAGGAAAAGTTTCGAGTGGGAGCTTTCCTGCGGGGCTGCGCCGACAAATTCCCGGCGATGGCGGCTGCGCCGGCCGCAAGCTCCTTGGTGGGGCCTTCCGCTGCCGTGGGGCTCTGCGGGGCGACCTTCCGCACCGCCAGCTACGCTCCTAGGCGAGTCTGCCTCGGACAACGCGGCGTGGATAGATCCTTGTGAGTTCCCTTCTCTTGCCGAAAGTTATCGATTTCTCAATTCAATTGCTTGAGCTCACTCACAAATTCGCTGAAGGCTCTATTCGGTCGATCTGCTTGTGTTTTCCCCCCTTTGTTCGGGTGCCCTTTCCAAGTTCGAACGGGTTTGGGAGTAGTTTCTTGGTGGGTCGGTGATTTTGCTAAGAAATTCGTGCACACAGATATGCTGCTGTATAGCAATTTATTTGTTGATTATGCGCTTTTGCGGATGGCAAGCTCTCAGATGGTCTTAGGTAGGTTCAGCTCAATACTCAATAGAAAAATTAGAGACGTTAGTTTAAGGGACGCGGGGCCTCTGCATCGGAGGACTGAATGTTGTTACTCAATGTTCAGTTGCCAATCATACTAGGTTGTTAGTCCCAAATAAATGTATCGAGGTCCATCTTGTGCAACTAGAGTTTGTTAATGATTTTCTTATGCCAGTTTCCATATATACTCCTGTTCTGTCCCAAGTATAGTGTCCATCTTTCTTTCCTTTTTTGCAAGGGAAATATATTGTCTATCTAGATAAAATTAGATGGACACTCTATTTATGGACAGAGGGAGTACCAATTATCCTTATACAAAATCCGGAGTGAGTGATTTGCTGAACTAACGTAACAAAAAGGGTCATGAGTACCATTTGCACGAATGACATTAAACAACGATGCTAATTCACTTGAAATGCAGACCATATGCTCTGCCCTGATTGCGTAATATGTCATCTCAGTGCAGGGATTCAAATTTCAGCTCCCAAATTGAGCCGATGCATAAGTGCCCATGTCAAAAGTGGGGAGACTGATGGATATCCGAAAACTGAGGATATGTTGGTTGACGAAGAAACTCTTCGGTCAAATTTGGACAGAGCTATCGAGGAAGAAGATTATGCCCGTGCGGCAAAGATCCGTGATGATCTGCGTATTCTCCACGAGGATGCTAAAGCTTCTCTCCTTGCTGCAAATGCGCGGTTCTACAATGCTTTCAAGAATGGTGATATTGCAGCGATGTACTCTATCTGGGCTCAGGGTGACCATGTGTATGTTGTGCACCCTGCTGCAGCTAGGATATCCGGGTATGACGTGGTCATGCAAAGTTGGGAGATGGTATGCAACGCGGATTATGAGTTCCCACTGAATATTGATCTCAAGAACATAGAGGCTCATGTCCGCGGTAACCTCGGTTATGTTACATGCTTGGAGGTGGTTAAAACTAAAGGGAGAACTTGGGGAAAGCAAATCGCTACAAACATTTTCGAGAAGGTCAACGGCACATGGCTGATGTGTGTTCACCATGCTTCGCATGTTGAAGAATGAAATGCGCACACACTTGGGCGACCTGGCATGGAAGTTTTGTCACTGAGAGACGGCCATGTACAATTTTGAGAGTTTTTGCAGTTCCTGTGTACTCGATCGGTTGTTATGATGGTGCTTCTATGTTTCTTAGGAGCAATTATATTTGATGCTTAAGTTTTCTAAGTGAAGTCTGCTGCCAATGTTCAGTCTGCATTGTTGTTAACATATTATTATGTCACGGCCATGGGGAATGTACTAGTTGACGGACTGTTTTTCAAATCCTCTGACGGCAAAGGGCTATGGCCTATGGACTTCACTTGCAAGAAATGTAGTTCTCCAATCCAAGCTACATAACTATGACCATCTAATATGCTTGTTTGGATTGTTAGAACCGTTGAGTCCGTAGGACTGATGATGAACTTGTTGGACAATAGTTTTCCTGCCGCACCCAAGGAAATGTACTGACAACTTATCATCAGATTTGGCTATTAACTTATTTTTGTTTTATTATAGAACTGCTATCTCGCCCGCTGGACAATTACTTGCATTTGACCGTGAGAAGTCTTCAAAGCTTAGGGTGCATCCCGTGGATGTGTGTTCTCATCGTTGATTTTCATGGGTTTGTGTTATGCACAGATCGAACTTCAATTTAACTACGACTTCTAATTTCATTATGTCCTAATTCTTTTTTTAGCACTTTTACGGCAGACCGTGATACCACTTGGTAAAAGTATTATTGGCGAAATCTAACTGTCCATTTAAGTAGGTAATACCGTAATATGTCTCTAGTTTAGATAATTTTTTTAAGAATACCTATATGATAGCCATGATATACCCGTGGATCAAACATGTATCATGACGAAGATATGGATCATTGGATGGAGAAAAATGTGCATCTATTTGGGTCTATTGTAAAAATTCTCTTCTTCTTTTTTTAGATTTTTGCAAAAAAAAGAAAAAAAAGAAAGGAAACTAGATCCTCAAGGGACAGGATAGTAATTGTGAAACAAATTGTTGCGTTGAAACAAATTGTCGAAGGGCCAAAAGCAATCTACTTGGCCAATAAGCCTGAAACCGTGAGGCATCATTCCCACCCTGTCCTTCCTCTCCAAGAAAACAGAAACACGGCGAGCAACAACCTCCGCCGCCGCGCACCTGCGCTCACGCAGTGAACAACCTCACGTGGTCATCTCGGCGCGCGCGGTAGGAGGAGGCTGGAGGATCAGCAGCGACGGCGGGGAGGAAGGTGATGGTGCTGCCGCTGGTGAAGCTCGGCTCGCTCGCGTTCCGGACGCTGAGCAAGCCCATCGCGGCGCGCCTCAAGCACAACGCCGGCATCCACCCCAAGTTCCGCGGCTTCATCATCGGCATCGCGCAGGTGATCGATAGCTCCGTCCAGTCTGACTCGTCGTGCTCTTTGATCTTTGTCATACTGCAATCTTCACGTCGATGCTTGGATTAGCTTTCGCGTGCCTTGGAGGAGTACATTCTTGCGGTTCTTGTTGCCTTGTTGGTGTATGCGGAATCCTGCTAGTATGGACTGCTTTGCCTGAACTTATTCCGATTCGGTGCGGATTGGTTGATGCGGGGGGACGTTCTGAGATTCTTTGTCTTCTTTAGCGCGTCGTATTGTTCGTGCTGGGTTATTGTGTTTAATCCGACGAAGAAAACCTGCCGTGCATTGCTGTCAGGGATGCAGAAATTTTCTTTCCATGTGAAAAGATATACCACATTTGATCCAAATCGCTAATGCTATAGTAAATTGTGATGATTAACGGTTGCTATGAGTCGAGTCTATGATCCTATTTTCTTTTGCAAAAGGGAGTCTATGATCTTATCGATCGACACTGAATTGTGTAAAGTTCTGATTCTTCTGAAGCCAGCGCTACGATATCTGAACGTTTATATTTAAGAAAGAGGAATATCCGAGTGGTTGGACATTTCCCAGGATGATGCCTTTAGGACCAGTTTAGGCTTGAATTCGGGGTTGATTTTATGTCAATATTGTGTATCATGTAATGACAGGCCTCCAATAGCAATAATACGATTCTCACCTAAACATACTAAAAATGACAATCTAGTTCTCGAATCTGCCCTCGGAAATATTTCTGCAATGTTATGATGTGGCCACGTCATATTTGGAAATGGCGTCTTAAATACGTAAATGTTGTTCACTGCTTTGACAATGAGGTCCGCGTTGTACAACTGAACTGAAGCCTCATCAAGTTAAATAGCATTGTTCTGTTATCCTGTTGCAGTGTTGCTTTCATGCCTATTTGGCTATTTCCTTCACATCCTATTCTCTTGCTGACATTCCTAATTGTAGATTGTATTTTATTCTGTTTTGGTATAGCAAACATGGATCACAGCATTCTGTTCTCATAGATTATGTGACTACTGCAACTGACAAATTGTATGGGTGGATTATGTTCAGGCAAACCATCGTTTCACAACAAATATGCAGAGGAGGCTTTATGGACGTGCGACTGACATTCACATTCGACCCCTGAATGAGGAGAAAGCTATTCAAGCTGCTGCAGATCTTCTTGGCGAAATATTCATTTTCACGGCAAGTCTTCTTAGTCTTTCTTGGCCTGAATGATAAATAGTGTAAGCCAATGCTTTGACTCTTATCTGAGATGGAAAAACGAAGACCTTACCGTTCTAGTACTCACCCTCTCTTATCTGATTATGTGAAGTGACTGGATCTGACACGAAATATTGCATAAATTATCAGGTGGCCGGTGCTGCAATTATCTATGAGGTGCAAAGAAGTGCTAGGTCAGAAGCCAGAAAAGAGGAGATACGTAGGCAGGAAGTTGAGGTGAGATGACTGCCTCTCAACTATATCCCCTTGGCGGCATGAGTTCATGTTGTAAAAAGATTAAAAACATGAGTTACTCTTTGGAGTCCAAGTTGAAACATATTACAAATATTATCATAGTTACTTGTTCCTTCATACATGATTAGAACTTGCGAATTGCAAGACCAACTATTTACTGTACTGTCCATGCATCACCAAAAAGCACTCAAGCAATTTTTTTAGGATACTAACTCTTTTGTGTCCAAATGACAGGCGATTAAGAAGAGGGGGGAGGAGCTAGCCATTGAAGTGCAGGTCATGAAACAGAGGATCAGCGAGATAGAGCAGCAACTCATCAAACGGAGGATCAGCGAGATGGAGCAGCAGAACTCGAGATGGAGTCTTCCAGGCTTTCGCGGCTTCAGCTTCAGCTTCAGCGCAGCCCAGGCAACACCACAGCCTGCTGGTACTCAGCAGCCAACAGCTGCGTAGTCGCTCTACTGCTTCAACTGTCCATAGCTATGGTGTCCTGCATTCTGATCTGACAGAATGCCTATTTCCCCTTGCGTTACTCTGTTGCACTGGTTCGACTGGAGTGAAGGGTGAAGAGGCCGAAGTTTAGTCAAGTACCTTGTGAATAGCGGTAGAATATTCAGGGGATTTATTCCTAATTGAAGTTGTTGCTAGGGTATCAGATTGGTGACGCCCAGTTTTGACATGCCCAAGAGAGCTAAGGTCATGTACTGTAACCGGATCTCACGATATTTCATATTTACAGTTGATTCCTGTTGAAATCTGATCAGCCTATGCTTTGTTTTACCGACTTTTGTAAAAACAGACAGTTAAAAGTGCTCCTGCAAAGGTGAATGAACAAAATTATTCCTTCACGAACGTGTAATGAGCGTAGCACCATGAGACTTGGCGAGCATTCATGAATGGCGAAAATCATCTGAAATCTTTCCGTGTCTGATATGATTATTTACTGCATTCCTACTGAAAATGGAATGGTGACTGTATCTGGAGAACAATTCCTGAGAGCATCATAGCGACACGGAATTTCGAAACAAAGAAAAAAGAAAGATCTTATGATTTACAACCCCACAGCTCTAAAGTGCCTGATAGATGAAATCCTGCCAACTTAGTCGAATTCTAGAACCACCTTGCCAGGCAGCAACCTTTTCTCCTTGGCCTGATGAGCTTCTCTTACTTGGGTAACCGGGAAAGTCTTCTCCACAGGAATCTGTAATTTTCCCGCTCCAGATAACCTTTGGATTTCGTGAAGCCCTTCAGCATCAGCTCTCATGTATGTCCAATAATACTCTGAAATTAAATAAGATAGTGATGTCAACGTCTTGCATGAATGATGAACAGAGTGAATCTCGACGACAGAGCTAAACTCTGTGCCACCTATAGAGCAATGCCTGACCGTACCTCTCCGTGACACATATATAGATATAAAATTAGGGAGGCAGAACCAGTTCCTGATTTCTAAGATTTAAACGGTTCCAAAGCAGTAACACTGAGGTTTGTAAATACTTTCCTCCGCTTCTAAATAAAATACTATCAACATCAACAAAAAAGGAACAGAGGGACTACATATTATCCACGTCCACATACAGTGTTCAAATATAAAAACAGTGATAGCGCTTTCAACTGTTAGGCTGGATATATGCCACAAAACAGTTTTAATATTCGCGTACATGAAAATTCAACATATTTATCCAGTCAATAATTTTATAGACTGCCAAATTAAAATAAAATTGCTATGTAAGCTTCCTTTCAATAATAGTACGATAGTATTGTTTGGAGCACTATCTGGAAATACTTACTAGTATTTATGGGAGAAATCTGAGAAAGTTTGGATAGGACACACCGATCAAATTGGGAGATCAGAGTATCAGACTACATTGTTGTAAGCTACACGCGAAAAGCTTGTCCACGGTCTTTGCTTACTGGTGATTAATAGCAATTAGCAACCACCATTCATTTGAATTGCGACCCTCTACAGTCTTAAGTTTAGCCCCAAAATCCCAGAATCGAGGCCCACAAACAAAACAAAATGCATTTATCCAAAAATAAATGGGAATAAAGCTCTTTACCTATTCCATGGGAATAACGATATTGCATTTGTTTCTTTAGTAAAGCAGCAGTAGCAGCAGGAAGCCCAACAGCCAATCCATATCTATCTGCTAGTGAAGCTGCTTCTCCCTATTACAGGCAGAAACAATACGATGAGGAACGATTCAACAAAGACAAAAGAGCAGAAAAAAACGAAATGTAGATTGATCACCTGAAGAGTCATATAATGTCCACCTCTCCTCAGAACATTGATGCCAATTCGCTCTGTCTCAGGTACTCCAATAGTGTCTAAAACAGCATCAAACTTTCCTTTAACTGCAGATTCTGTATCCTGTAAGGTAGGCCATAAAAGATGATGAAGATGGTAGGAAGGGAATTTCATGAAAGAAAGTGCAATGCAGATAACAAGGATAATAACTGGTCAGTATCCTGTAGTAGAAAAGTCTCATGTAGTCATGTTCATCTTAATAAAGATCAATAAAGAACTAAAGACTTTATTGTCTTCTATCACAAATTTATACATTAGATTCCACAGAATTGTGCAACTACTCAATCTGGTATATGATACAATTGCACACCAGGAGGGGAACGGTTCTATATTTACTGGATTGCATCTTAATGCCAGAGAACAAATCGTCATCTTTGGCCTAAGCAAAAACACACATTTAAGTGTTTGGGGGTGTATCATAAACCTGCAAGAATAATATTACAACTTTTTGGATGATTCGGAGCACAAGCACAGAGTGCAAAGGATCAAGCAGTTCTCCGGCATCGTAAATAAAGTGGCAAACAAACATTTGGCCGAGATTTCCTTTCTCCATTTTAGTATGAATCATCAGCGGCGATAGAACTATAGTGGTGGAAGAAGACTATCAATGCCACGTGCAGTGTATCGAGTACCATACTAGCATTACAGATTGATATAAAAATATAGCATTTGCTGTCTTGCTCAGAGAAAGAACGATGCTCACATATGCAATAAGATACCTACTGGCTGAATCAAGAGCATGTTGCATGGCTTTGCATACGATGTTGCCACAACTCAGGATAATTGAAGGACACGATAGTTAACAACATAACTCAGAACAAGAGCATTGGTGGCCTTTTACCTCAGTGGTGTAATCAATAGCTTGTTCAGCACCAGCTCCCATAACACGCTCAATACTTTGGGCTCCACAGGTAGCAGAGACACTACACCCAGCAGCTACTGCAAGCTGAACGGCAGCTAGTCCAACGGCTCCTCCTCCACCAATCACAAGTACTCTTTGCCTAAAGTAGCAATAGGTTACATCAAATTCAAACCAGCAGACAGAAAGAACTTGAATATGCTTCCAATCCATTAGGCATGGATTTGGATTGATATTTTTCTGATAATGATAAGTGAGCATTGCATGTATTAGCATGGGGTCGGCTGCAAACAGAGTGGTTTTCAGGTTGAATACAGAATACTGTAAAAGATACAGAAAGGGAAGAGCAGTCCAATACCATAAAATTTTAACATAATCACAAGGAACTTCAACTAAAGGTAAGTTCAAAGTTATGCAAAATTGCGCAGGAGCCAAACTAATTTTCCGGTACCTTTTTTTTTATCATACTCTGCAGAAGCAAACTATAAGGATAGCTCTTATCACATGGGTAAAATTTTGAAACTATTGTGAGATTAACTGTTACAGACCATGATAACAACACTAGCAGATTCGCAACACTAACAACATGAAAGTGGATCAAAGAATTAAGTTATAGTAACCATCAACTAAAGCAGCAAGATCAACTGGCTGTCCGCCTATCAAATAGTGTATAACCAGACATACCCTTCAGAAATTCGAGCCGTACCATGTAAAGCACGCCATGCAGTCAATGCAGCAAACGGGATTGCACTAGCCTCCTGCAACATAACAAAAATCCAACTTATTTCTAACAAATTTCAGTAACATGTTTTTTCGGATGCAAAAGAACCAGGAGTTCAACCATAATGTAAACAGATATACTTCTTTCACTAATAATCACTAACTATGCAACAACAACAAAGCCTTTTTATCCCAAGCAATTTGGGGTAGGCAGGCTTGAGATGAAACCTCCAGGAGCCAACAAGAGAGGCAAAAACCAACAAGAGATGCAAACCAACCAAAAAGGAAATAATCACTAAATATGAATTAACATATTTGAACTCCCATAATCAGGTCGCAAACGGTATCGCAGAAGACAAAATCTAAAAGTATACATAGTATGAAATTTCTTGGAAGATTAGTAGCAAGGAAAAGGGGAAAATATTTAATAACTTGTTATTGCCTACCACATGACTGAGTGTAGATGGTTTGAGAGTAAGCTCATCCAGCGGAAGAACTGCATAATCAGCATATGTCCCTCTAAGAGCTGTTGGATGCAACGCACCAAACACTTCTTGCCCAACAGAAAATGAGGACACAGAAGTCCCTGTGGCTGCAACTTCACCACTGATGTCCCGACCCAGGATCAGAGGTAGGTGTGGCTCGAATATGGAACGGCCATAACCAGATCGCATCTACAGACAAACAAAATTGTCCCCAAGTAAGTCATAATAAACAACAGGCTAACATAATCCTAAGTAGGTTCCGCAATTCCAGAAGCGGAAGTATACAATTTCAATTCTGTGCACAAAGAGTTTACTTCATCATCTACATAGGTATCCAAGTATACAATTTCAAATCTGTATGCCTAACTTTACTCCATCATCAACCTCATCTCCCCAGCCCCCGAGGTTTAGACAGCAATCAAATTACTAAAAGTCATCTGTTTTTAATTAGTTCCCAGTTTCTAACAAGACTTACTTTTCAATAGAGAAAACACGCCACATTACTCAATTGGGAGGAATAACTTAATAAACATCACCCTTAATTGCACACTCTAAACTGACAGTTTGTAACAGGAGTAGCAAACAGTGGAATATAATTATCATAAGAAACCATTGTGTCGTTGCAGTAGCGAAATTGATAACTGGCTACTAAATTTCCACAATGCAATTCAGACAGGGCTAGTTTCAACAGGTGGAAAATAAGTGCACGATCCCGCTAAATCACATGGGAGGGGCGTGGGTCCGAAATGGGGCGCTCACCCGCAAGTCCAGGGGGTTGATGGAGACGGCGCGCGTGCGTACGAGCACCTCATGCGGCTTCAGATCGGGCACGGGCACGCCCTGTCTGATCTCCAGCACCTCCGGCCCGCCGAAACGAGGCACCACCACGGCGCGGCAGGTCTTCTCCGCCGCGGCCGCTGTGGACGCCGGCCGCGACCCGGCGACACGGCGGCGAGCCCTCACCGCCCTCCACCACATCGCGCCGGAACCACGCCCCACCGAACCCTAAACGGCTGCGCTTGCGACTCGCGAGCGGGAGGCGGCAATGGCGACGCGGCGCGTCCTTGGAGACCGGAGGAGGCGGCGAGGGAGAGTGCGAGGAGGGGTTAAGTATATCGGTTTCTGTGAGCGTGACATGTGGGGACGGAGCAGAGAGGCTCAACGTGTCCTCGCGCGGGCAGACGTGGCTTGAGGGTGCGAGGCTTTGCTGCGCGGAGTGATTAGCGGACGGGGCGGAGGAGATGTGTCCGGCTCCCAGCCAAGGATGGAACGACAGATCTGGGCCGTTCGTGGGAGTTTCTACAGTCCATAATTTGATTACAGAGCTTGTTACTGTGCAACATTAGCGGGATCCTACCTAACATTATAGACTGAGGCGATTATGATTCTAACAATCCAGCTTTTGGATTGTGATTTTCAGAATATGAGATTATGGAATATGTATGACAAAATCTGGAATGTGTTTTTTTTATCTGGATTTCACAATCTAGCTTATAGATCATTTCAGTCACTTACAGTGGGGTCACAGTGGCAAATAGATAAATATTTGTGCCACAATCTAGCAAAAACTATCCTGAGTAGATTGTGGATTCTGCCTTCGATTCTGATCTATATTATAGAATCCAGACTCAAAATCTAACCCTTTGTTCCAGTTTCTGCTTTTAGAATTCAGAATTCAAAATCAAAAGTTGGAACAAAGAGGGCCTGAGCCATCTTGCTACGGCTTGTTTCACTTTTGTTATGCTGTGATCTGCTTTTGAATGTATTCTGTTATTAGCTTAGAAATTGCAATGTCTGTGTATTGCAGAAGAAAGAAGCAAAACTGCAGTCTCGCACCGATATTGGATGACGCTTTCGGCTTGACGAAATGACGAGTCAGTCGATTCCCCTTCTAACTAATCCGCATGCTGGGCCCGGCGTCGCCCGCCTCCTTTTGCCGCGGCCGTCGCTTTTTCTAAGGCCGCCGACCCCGACCCAACAAAGTGGCAGCCAGAAAACTCGCCCGAGCATCTCGCTCGCGCAACAGAGGACGGGAAGCGAAAAAAAGGGAGAAAAAAAAAACTACACGACCCCATCCACTCCTCTCCGCGGCAACTGATCGGCGGCGGCGCCGGCGATGGGGAAGGGGCCGTCGTCGCGGGCGGGGTCGCGGCACCATCAGTTCCGTGCGCGCGCCAAGACCCGCGTCGACGACCTCCAGGAGATGTTCTCCGGCCTCCAGTCCGCGCGCAAGGACTCCCGCTCCTCCGACGCCGCCGTACTCGAGGAGCAGCTCCACCAGATGCTCCGCGAGTGGCGCGCCGAGCTCAGCGCGCCCTCCCCCGCATCGTCGCTGCAGCAGGTACTTGCCCCTTTCACAGCTTCACTTCCTCCTGCTCATTTCTGTTTCCCTTTTTTTGACGGTCTGATCGGGTGTTTCCTGGCGGCAGGGTAACAACAGGGAGCTGTCCGATCCGCCATCGGAGACTCTGCGGCTTTTGCATCTGGCGGCGGCCAAGGAGGAGGAGGACGATGCCACAAGCAAGTTGTCCGATCATCATCATCAGCAGCAGCAGCAGCAGCCGCCGCCGCCACCCCCAGCGCCGGCCAACCAGGGCCCGGGCCCGGGGCACGTACAGAGCGGGCAGGACATGAAGCTGGAGCCAGGTGAGGAAGCTGTCACCGTTGCGGTGGCGCCGCAGCAGGCACCGCTGGGTCAGGTGGTTCTGGGGAATGGTGTAGGAATCCCGGCTCCTACTGCAGCAGCTGCTGTCTTCCATGATCAGGTATAGTTTATTAGTTCAAAATCCAAATACTAGTTTGCCGAAGGAAAAAAAATTGAATCTTTTATCGATCTTAGCGGGATAGCTGCGTTGTTGATCACTCTCTCTCGTGAGGAAATTTATGGGTGATGACTACTAGCAACCGGAAGCCCCTTTTGTTGCAGCGGTTAGGCTTTGTGGTTGAGTGTGATCTTGTGTTGGTTGTGTAGTCTTCTGGTGAATCAGTTGGCTTTTTCTAGTTTGTACAGATATCTGGTCCTTTCCATCGTCATGTGTTTTTAGCTGTTTCTAGTGTGATCTGCAAGCGGCTGCCCACGCATTGAAGCATCCATGGGTGGTCTCGGAGAACTCTCAGGGCACCCCTGCCTAGCCCATGCCATCAATCTGATAAGGCGTGGGATCGGATTTTTAACCATTATATCAATTGGAAACCGTGGAACGTAGACTAAATTATAGTGGACTGTGCACTGATACACAGGTCTGTTCTGAGCTAAAATTCCGACTATTCCAAGCTAGGATCTTTTGATTTGGATCTTCTAGCTTATACCATGGCAGTGACATACTGACACCGATAGCTCATTCTGTTGTTTCTTCTCTAATTGGTTCATTGTTGAGCAGAAGATCATTGATATAATCATGTGCTTCTCATCCTGCTATGGCTCTGCTGTTCCAGGAGTTACATAAGTCCGATTGTTCCTCTGTTACTCTACCGCTCAATGAACTATAAAATATGCAGTGTGTTTGATATCTTTAAGCTTTTAGGACATCCGAAGGTGATACCATACTGTATAAGAGGATAAATTAACTCTATACTACTCAAACTGCAGTTCACTGAAATGCCGCTGGTTGTCTTAGTAAAATATACTGGGGTATCCCCGAAAATACCAATATAACGCAGTTATTCTACCATCTTGTGTTACAGCTAAGTTTGGTGTTTTGTCCGTCTTACTATTACCTCGCTTAGTGCACACACAAAGTTTATTACTTGTAATGCGCAACTGCTAGCTCATCCTAATCTATGGAGTAGCTAAAGGGTGTGCAGTCACATAATTCATTACAATCAATGTACCCTCATATATCTCAGAGTATTTGGGAGTGGGTATTGTGTTTATGTTGACATTTGATTATTGATATGCTGAAAGCCTTATAGCTGTACTTGGGAGTGAGACCTGCGTATTCAATACCTACTGAGGTGCAGAGTGCAAACCTGCAAAGACATAGGTTTAGCAAAGTAGTTCTTCAAAATGGAATTAGAACCCAGGACATGTATTTTACCACTATCTCTAGATTAAGTATATCAATGTCATGAGCAGTTCAAGGAACCAGCCACCTCTTCTGCTAGAGCTCTCTGTCCCTTACGGTAGATACACATTTTCTACTATCTCAGCAAAAAGCTCAATCTGAATTAATTCATCAAACTCTGTTTGCATCATGCGGTCTCAGCTGTGATTGCCTCTAGCAATGACGACTGGACTCTGAGGGCTGTGAGGTTGGCCAAGAACGTCAGAACCTGCCATGGCTGGGGCAAGGACCAAAGTAGGTGGTATGAGTGAGACCAGTTGCCATAACAGCCATTAACTAGGATCATGAACAGGCTTAGGGAAGAGATGAGATTTTTTTTCCTTGAATCATATTTTCTTATTAAAAGTAACAGGGATGTATAGAGTTCTTTAGCCTGGACTCGTGTTTCAATGATGCTTGCTAAAACCAGAAATTTAGGTGTATTATGTTTAAGTAGTGATTAAGTGGTAGAGACCTACAACTTTCTTTCTAAACACTTTCTGCAAAATACTCGACGAACTTTGTTGTGAATGTTGATACTAGAATAAGACCCTGTAGAATTTCTAAAGAAATAAACACTTGGGATAATAAATTAGAAATTAGTACAAGGTTTCTTTGTTTTAGGCAAGAGGCCAAATGCAACAAGTATATGCAACACTCAGTGGGATCGTTGGAAATCGCGGAGTCAATGCATTTCTTTATTTTCCTAGAAGATAACAAAAGCCTTAGGCGTTCTGATAGGGACCCAACACCCTGAGAGGCGACCAGCTGGGCTGGCCCACTGCCAGAACCCCTGGTTGGGCAGCACCGTTGCCACAGTGCGACCGGGCAGGGTCTTCTTTTACCTATTCTTGGGTATGAGGAGAGACAAGGGGATTTTTTTTTTAACCCAGCCCGGAAATCCGCCCCCACTGGGGGTTGAACCTGGAACCTGGGAGTTGCTACTCAGGTGCCTTGACCACTCAGCCAAAGCCCCGTTCGCCTTATGCGTTTCAAGGTTCTTTGCTTCTGTGTTGCTAGGTTGGTATAGAACTTAATTTGATTATTTTTTTGTCTACTAGTTCCTTAGATTTGTTTGTACCTTTTCAACATTTGAAATACTTGTCCTTGGTGTTGCTTTAGCTGCTGTGCATTGCTCAGTTTGCATTCTTTGTTTTGAACTTTGGCGGGGTAGTGCTAGTTTTATCAAGCCTTCACCTTGCTCCTTGCAGATGTACTATGTGAACCAGGAGCTTACAGTTGAGGATTTTCTTTATGATGATGATTACAAGCTAAACCTTACTGGGTCTAATCCTGATGTCCTCAATAACCTGGAAGGGATTGGTCAGCTGGAATACCCACAGTTCAATTTTCCCCAAGAGTTACCGCCTAACATGTATCTTGATATGAGTAACTGTGGACAGAGTGCTGGTGATACTTTCCTCCACATGTCAGACTTGCTCACAACAATGACTCCAGCACCTGCTGCATTCCTGAGGCCAAAATGCGCTCTCTGGGACTGTCCCAGACCTGCTATGGGGTCAGAAAGATGGCAGGATTATTGCAGCATCTACCACGCTGATCTGGCCGTGAAGGAAGAGGGCCCTCCGGGTACAATGCCTGTGATCCGTCCAAGAGGCATTGATCTGAAAGATGGCCCCCTCTTTGCTGCTCTTAGTGCAAAAATCCAGGGAAAACATGTAGGTATTCCGATATGTGAAGGTGCTGCTACTTCAAAGTCCCCATGGAATGCACCTGGTAAGCTTGTTTCTTCCTAACTTGAGTCGTTGCATGGTGCTAATAAATGTTTTTACTCATTGCTATGCCTTCTGTTTCATTGCAGAGCTTTTCGATCTTTACATTTTTGAAGGTGAATCTATCAGAGAATGGCTGTTCTTTGACAAACCAAGGAGGGCATTTGATAGTGGAAATCGGAAGCAACGGTCGTTGCCAGATTACGGTGGCCGTGGTTGGCATGAATCAAGGAAGCAGGTGATGAAGGACTTTGGAGGTCTGAAGAGGTCCTATTACATGGATCCACAGCCATCCAGCAGCTATGAATGGCACCTCTACGAATATGAGATCAATGATTGTGATGCTTTTGCCTTATACCGGCTTGAATTCAAGTCTTCAGATGCGAAGAAGAGTGCCAAATCGAAATTAGCTTGCAATCCACTGAATGAAATCCAGCAGCAAATGGTTAGACTCAGCGCAGACAGCCCTGTGGATACCAAACGGCTGTCCCGGGGTAGGATAAAGGCTAATCCGAAAGATGTGAATGCCAACATCTATTCAACTCCAAACACCACAATTCAAGCTAATGTTCCAAGTGCGTATCAGGCAGTACCGCAAGTGGACCAGATACAGTTCTTGAATGGTGATGTTGTTTATGGACCTCATCTGCCATATGGTTACTCCACTGAAAGAAGTGACTTCTATTGGAACTCAAATAATGGGGCATGAAAAACATATATATGATTTATGGCCATGTTTTACCTTCAAATTCTAACAGTTTCAGCTATGATTATTGGGTCTACTCTATTAGCACGACCCCATCGTTTTCTAATTGTAATTGGCCCCATCAGGAAACCTATCTGAAACAAAGGAAGTCTGTGCTGCAGCCCCATTTTCTACAGCAACTTTGACAGTGTAATATAGCCTAGTATCCTATGTAAGATAAATTTCCTGGTTTGTAGACAAGTACTCCGTTTTTAAATTGTTGTCGTCGTTGACTTTTTGAGTTACGTTTGGCCGTTCGTCTTATTCAAAATATTAGCTCAAATATGCAAAATTATAAGTTATATTTTAACTTTCTTAGTTGATAAAACAAATCATAGCAAAATATATGATAATATTTAAAATATTTTGAATAAGACAAATAATCAAACGTAACTTGAAAAATCAACAGCGACAACAATTTAAACACAGAAGAGTAAACATTAATGCGGGTATATCACACATTTGATGGCTTCATTTACCTGTTGTTTGTATATGCATGATCATGATGCTCTTCTGAATCTTGGTTCGATATTATCATCCTTAGTTCCCCCCATGAATAGTTTGTTGAGTTCTGCAATGAGTGGTGCTCTTGTTTTCAAAATATGGACTTTAAGCTTTTTAGTACCATTAATCCAGTGGATTAGATACAGATGGCCTTGAACGGCTGAACCATACAAAGATTACAGAAGTCTCGTTTCTGGCCCTAGCTGTATACTGAAAGAGAAGTTATTCCCTGTCCATCTCCCTACCGGGCCTAAGATTCGGGGGAGAAGAATATTCTTTGATTGAAAGAGAGAGAGCATTACCGGCTGGTCATGGTCATGGATGCTCGCAAAAAAGTTCGCGGGATGCTTTATCGTTTCAGGCAATGACAATTCCGATCATCCTTCTGCACAGCTGAAACGTGTTCCAGAGGAATAAAACATGTAAGAAACTCGAACGCTTAAGCCTTAAGGAATCGCGAAGAACGAATTGCTCCATCTACATCTCATGCCGATTTGTTATTTTTATATTTTTTTAATAGAAAACGAGTTTAGATCTCAAATTTCGTGTGCATGTTTTCCACCATGTCCTCTACACATATGCCAAGTTTCATAATTTTTCAAAACTTCTGAATAGGTTTGATTCTACCGAATATAAGGTTTCCACTGATTATTTCCTCAACATGTGTACGTTAAACAATTTCCTCAGGAGAAATAGGTCCGGCATGAACCGTTCAACTGCGCGCCGTGAGCCGGGCGAACGCGCGCCGAACAGGACCTACCTCTGAACCCGGTAGAGCGGCGCACAGGCGCGGTCGGTCGCGTCGCACCCGCACCCGCACCGGGTTGCCAACACCATTCGTTGGAAGGCCGAGCCGCCGCCACCATCCTCCCCGAAATTCCCAGCCCACTACTGTGAAAAGCGGTAGGGTTTCTGATTCTTCCGCGGCTCAGCTCCCAGCCTCGCGTGCAGCTCAGGCGAACCCTGCGCTCCTTCTTCACCTGCGCCCGCCCCCCGCTCTCATCGCCCGCGCGCCGCCATGGGGAGGGGAAAATTCAAGGGGAAGCCCACCGGCCGCCGCAACTTCTCCACCCCTGAGGAGATCGGTAACGACGCGCCCCACCGCCTGCCCTTTCATTTCGTTCGGTTTTGGTAGAATTCGATGCCGAGTCTGCAGCGGGTTTCGCATGACCCGAGAGGACTGCCTGATCTGATGTTATTATGGCGGGATGGTTTCCTCCGTGTTTGTGTGTTGCAGCGAAATTGGAGTTCTAGGCGTATCATAAGGCTGAGGCGAGTTATAGATGTCTGCTTAAGTCGGAGCGTGGCGCGGGCTCACGAGTAACGACGCGATTTATGTTTTGTGGGTCCCTTGAGGAGAGTGGAATTAGTTGATCTATAACCTGCTTTGGTGTTAGCTCAGCGATTTCAGATTTCCAGGCACCTGTCTGTGCATTGTTGCTCTCTTTCAGAGCCTACCTTTCTTGCAGATTTAGATGCTTTCGTCGTCCCACTAGTCAGTAGGATAACTTGATTATTTTCCTCTCTTGATGATAGCAACTTATGTTCCACCCTCACTGTCAGAGATCTTCACGTAGTAGAGTTTGTGTGAAGTTTAAACGCAGTGATATATCGACGGCACCATGTATCCTTATCTTGTCTCAAACAAAGGCCTTTTGAGGCGGGATACAGGAGATGAATGCTACACAATAACCTCTTTGCGTACATATTTCTTGGTTCTTTTACTATTATCACCTACATGTCTGCTTTCTATTGATTCATGACCACGTGCAATTTCCTTGACTGTTATCTGACCTTCGATTCAAATGATTGCAGCTGCTGGTACTTCAGGTCGCCCACGCACATTTAAGAAGGTGTGTACATTTCATTAGTTTAATTCGATCCACATGAGTTTTATTTGTGCCCCCTCTGACCCATTGGCACGAGTATCAGTATGAGTAAGAAAAAGGGTTTTATTCATCACTTGTTTTGGATTATCTTAACATACTTGGATTGCACTCATCACCCTGTGGAAAATCACTTTCCAGAGTGGGTATAGTGGTCTGATATTTTTTATTAAGTAACTCTTCCATAACACTAGACAAATCTATGTTTATTGCTTTAATTATTCATTTTAGTTAAGCTGTGTCTATTATTCTGAAGCTTCTGTAGCACATCACATATATTGGATGTAATTCTGCTTAAAAGTAAGAACACTGATAAAGTCAGTTCCATTTGCTATTGATTAAATTATCATAAACGCCTGTAAGTTTTTTTGAGATCTACATCATAAACATTTGAAGCTGTATTGCTGAGTATCATTGCGAAAGTTTCTTAGGTTATTTGGAGCCTGTATTTCTGCAAATTTGTTTATGTGACTCGTTTTCTAGCTGACAATTAATTTGCATTGGAAAACAAATAGAATGTAGCTGAAGAGGAGGAGCAGGAAGAGGAAGAAATAGAAGAGTCTGAAGAGGAAGAATCTGAAGACGAGTCTGATGACAAGCCTGTAAGGAACTAAGGACTTCTCAATCATGGTATTTTGTGCAGAAGTCCATTCTTAATTGTTTACTAATCTGACATGCTGTATAATATTCCCAGAAACATAAAGGAACTGAAGGTCTTATTCAGATTGAAAATCCAAACTTGGTGAAAGCAAAGAATATAAAGGCCAAGGAAGTTGATGTAAGTTCGTGACTGAATGGCATAATATTCGGTTTTCTAATCGTCATATCGTATGCTTTTAGTAACCAAACATCACACGATGCCATACCATAATTCACCGTTAGTTTTGTCCCTCTGTTGCCTTAGCTTAACGGTATACAAAATGGATCCTTATTATTTTGTTAATTCATGTTAAGAAAGGTAGGGAAACTAGTTGTCCATGGCAGTAGTTATTTTACAATGTTGTATTGTGCTATTCTTCTGGACGTGACTTCTATAACTGTCTTACCAATTGTAGTTATAGTAGTTTTTTAGCTGCCTTATTTAGGCACAATTCTTACTAAGTTTACATTTCTGCAGCTTGGAAAGACAACTGAACTCTCAAGGCGTGAAAGGTGCACTCTCTTTCATCAACTAATATGCCACTTTCCCTTCTTTTGGGTGCTTATGTGGTGGCCAGCCGGGGGTGGGGGATGTGCAGGAGGATATGGCCGCTTCTCAATGATTTGATACTTCTTCGTCGTCTTGTGTTATATCTCTTCCCCTTTGTCATGAGAAAAACTGTTATATCTGTCATAGGCCTTGACATTTTTTTTGGGGGATAAACATGTTCTTCTATTATATTCCATATATTATTTAGAAGCAGTGTTGATAGGTGGCTGCGAGGAGCTTACACTTTCCCTTTGTGGTATTCCACCTCTTGCTTGCTTCTGGTCCAAACATGAAATCCTTAGTAATAGTTGGTTGTATTCACCTTTTTTTTTTGGGGAACAATAGCCTCTTTTATTATCGTGATTCAGAAGACTTTTTCTTTGGGGGGGGGGGGGGGGGGGGGGGGGTACAACGCATTTTAGATTTGTGAAGACAATTAACATTTATCATTTTTGTTTTTGTAGAGAGGAGCTCGAGAAACAAAAGGCTCATGAACGTTATATGAAGCTTCAGGAGCAAGGAAAAACTGAACAAGCTCGAAAGGATTTAGGTGAGAACTCCTGTTTTGCTTGCATGCATCCTTCCTTTAGATCTTCTTTTGTTACGGTATCACAGACAATATCACCAGAGTCTTATCTTCTACCTGTAGTAGCATTGTAACAGTTCCAGCTCATTTTGTAGAAATATGCATCGTAACAAAGGAAGTTGCCTGATGCTTGCCTTTGAATGAGTATCGACACTGCTAAATAACTCATGGCTGTTGTCTAATATTCCCTTTTCAGACTTAGCCACCTACCCATTTTGATATCCATCTGGCATTCTGGCAGTAGTGATCAGCAGTGTTTAAATTATTAGGTGTTAAATTTGCATTACTGGTGAATGATTAATAGCAATAGAATGGAGAACCATGCAACGATCGTGCCTTTATTTGTATATCACTGTCTATAACATATTACTTTTAGTTTCAAGCATTTGAGGTCTGCACGATAAATTTGCTGCATTTCTATAATGGTTTACCTATGAGCTATAGTTGCTTCTTTGATAAGCTGCTCTTGAGGAATATGGCATATTATGGCTACCTTTTTTTTGTAATCCAACATTTTTAGAAATATTCTTGTCTTACATTTCACTACCCATTGCTCATGAACTTCAAGCAGACATAACCATCATCATGTTGTTAATGCAGAACGTCTTGCTTTAATAAGACAACAGAGGGCTGATGCTGCAAAGAAACGTGAAGAGGAGAAAGCAGGTATATCTGCTGCGTGTTCTTAATTGTACTTTTGTTATAAAATACGATTGATTGTAAATATAGCATCTTTACTTTTAATCTACGTGTTCATGTTTACTATTTGACCTATTTTTCAGCTTAATAGTGGATCTTTATGTTTAGTTTCTTTAACAGCATTTTGTTACCTTTGCATTGAAGAGTTTACATTGCATTGTCATTTCTTTCTTCACGAGTTAATAAAATATGTCCATTTGTTTGAAGATTATAAACACACTAAATTGTATTTTTGTCCTGGCAGCCAAGGAGCAGAGGAAGTCGGAAGCACGGAAGTAAACAGGAATAATTATGGACTATGAAATCATTAGCTGCGTTGGCTGGATATTTATTTTGAATACATCTCTTATCGTTTAAACTTGGTCGCTATTCTGTATTCCCATCAAAAAAAGGTTAGCAAAGTAGTCATGTCGTTGTGGATTGCTGTAAACTTGAGCTTGGCAATATTCTAATGTAATGCTCCTTCCGGTGATGATGTTAAGTTTCATTCTTAAGCTAACAAAGCTGTTCAACTGCATTAATTAAAAAAGTGGGGAAGTAAGATCTGCTTGTGCTTACGGCTTACCTTGCTCTCAATAGATGGATACGAAACACATTGAGTGGTTTGGTGCGTAGATTGCTGGAGCATGTAGGTTCCTGAGACCCGGGGTTCGCATGTTGCTAATTGCTCTCTCCCTGGTAATCTCCCCCAAGGCCTCAACGGCGGAACCATCTCCGTCCTGCCGAGACGGTTAGCAGGCAGTTACCTACGTCGCCAACGGGCTTTCCTCTCGGCCACCTGCCGAGTCCTGGCTCCCATATGGTCGACGGCCGGGTAAGAATAGATCCTGTGGCCGGAAGCTCAGGTCGTTGGCCGCGGCGCATGAGCAGCATAGAGTCACAGACCAGCAGCCTTCACGAGCTCCGGCCTGGTTGCTTATGGCCGACTGCCTCCTCGAAGATTGTGCGTCATGACTCATATCTTCATCCTTTCCACAAATGAGGTTCTGTCTGGCCGTCCTCGGCGACTGGTGCCAGCCGCCGGCGAGGCCGCATTTTATGCTAACTTGGCTCCGGCTCTGCACACTTCCCTGTTCGGTTCATATCCACGATCCGAGGACCTCGACCAGGTGTGGTCGCTAAAAAGTGAACAACAACCACTGCCCGCGCGCGGAAACGTCGGCGCTCTCCTTCCCGCCTGAGACAATGTTTCACGTTCCACCGTCCTTCACTTCCCGTTCAAAAAGATGAGACAGATAGAGTACTTGCTAATGCAGACGACTTTAGAAGATGTACGGAGCACTTTAGTCTTTAGATGTACGGAGCACGCTAATACATGTTGCATCTTCTCTATGTTGGTACGCTTCCATGCACGTACTTCAAAACTACCTCAGTTAGGCCCTGCTTATTATCGTACTTTAAGCACGTGACATTTTAATCGCACCGCAACAAAACATACTTTCTTCATTGTAACCTGAGTCGAACTCCATAAGACTCATACAGATTTGCTAGAGAAAAGGTCACAATATCATTATGTCAACTGATCTTGGTCAGTGCTGGAGCGAGTTATAGGTTACAAAAGCTATTCATTTCTTAGCATTTCTCGCTAAAAATGCTAGTGCAGATGCCAACAAAAGCAGCCGGTTAAAACAAAATACATAGCCTGCCATACTATTAATGAATACTATACCTCGGAGGGTTAACATATATCGGTGATAGGTGGGTTTCAAGATACACTATAGAAAGACAATAAATCGATATAATGGCCTTCCAGACCCAACTCGCTCAGTTTCCTTTTAGACTAACCCGTACCTCCGGCTTATTCACTGCTACTATCCTACCGCACGAAACAATCATCCCAATGATGTGTACTGTGTAAAACTTGAAAGAAACCTCTGGCAAAATTTGTGCTGCAATGCTGGTGAAGAACTCTAGTTGCACTTCAGAAACATTGTACAACAACTTATACATAAATATGTTGTGCCTTTCGGATGATACTTGGTGTTCGTGGCACTAACAGTGCCTGTGTGAATAGTGCCACAGGACCTTCAATCCATTACCTTGTTTTTCATCATCTTACGTTTTGTGGAATCCAAGTACTTCTTCCGAAGTCGTATGACCTTGGGAGTAACCTGACGAGGCTCAGGTGTCAATATAAAGCAGCATGAATACTAAATGCCAGTTGCTTCAGGAACAAAACTATGATGGATTGGAATTTGTAAATCCAGTTTGAAGAGAAATAATTTAGTTAAAAAACCTTATCCCTGACAACTGTTTAAAAGCCCAGAGTGTTCCCTATTTCTTACTCCCATATTGCATAAGCCATAAGGGTTGTTTTCTATTTTCTTTCCTAGTCATGACTATTGTATACATGGATGTAACTGTAAATGATTAACATGCCTCATCATACTAATTCCATTTTCTGATAAAGATAACAATCAATCCTACTAGGCATGATCTCCACTTGGCACAGAAATAGTCCTATCCTAAGCTGCACATTTCTATTTGGCTTCGCGCTTTATCTCCCAAATACCAAAAAAAATGTTTTGGCAATAGACCCATTTAATCTTTCAGAAACCAACATTACTAAATAGAGGCATGAAAGAATAATCGGAATAAGGCTCGGGACATCGAGAAGAATGAAATGCTCATATCCATTTATTCCCTTCTCACATAAAGAGTCGAAAGTAGAAATTTTGCAGGAATATTGTTGGAAGAAACAAGATTACAAAACTTGCCTCAATAAGCTCATCTGCAGCAACATATCCAATTGCCTCTTCCAAACTCATCTGCGTGGTCCAAATAATTTCATCAAGATTACGTAATAGCTAGTAATTCTTCCAACTTCAATCAATATACAGAACAGAAGAATCTCCAGTCATTCGAGATGTCTTGATATGAGTGAAAAGAACATACCAATCGAGGTGGGGACAGCCGAACATTTTCATCCTTTCCAGGAGCTCGGATGTTTGTAAGTTCTTTAGTTCTTACAGGATTTACCTGTAAAATAAACATTGTTTCATGTATCAAAAGAGAAACGATAAGCCATGATAACCATGTAATCACCTTACCTCAAGATCACTGTCACGTGAGTGCTCGCCAACAATCATGCCTTCATATGTCTTTCAAACAGGAGAAACAAAGAGAAATTAGTCAAATCTCTTAACCAGACTAGATGGCAGCTCTCAATAAAGTGAAGTAATTACCTCCATTCCAGGAGATACAAAAAGGATCCCACGAGCTTCTAAACTCATAAGTGCATGCGAAGTGATAACTCCCCTTCCAACAGATATCTGTATGAACATAGAGAATTTGGTGTGTAAGAGTATGAGCAGCAGGCGGTGGACAGTTCATCTAGCCTTACTAATATTGAGCATGATCCAATTTCTTTTGGCTGCGCTAATTATTTCTAGAAACATAAACATATATAGAAAGGTTTATGCAAAAAATGTTCAACAGAAACAAAGTATAAAGTAAATAGAAGATTATATGTAGCTGGGGGAAATGTCTATACCAGAACTCCTTTTCTAACAGTGCCTAGTTGACCTCTGTATTTAGCATATGCTGCAATCACAGGGAACCACATGTCAAATAATTGTGTAGTCAGTCCTCAAGACCGTATAGTTAGTAATATTCAATTCACCCATGCACACCAAATAATGTAATACTCCCTCCGTCCCAAAATAATTGTCGTTTTAGCTCTCGGCACGGAGATTAAGGAAAGTTGGTAAAGGTAGGTGCGCAGAAAACAAGGAGGAGAGAGATAGAGATAGAGGTGTATTGGGAAGAGAGAAAGGTGCATCGGGAAGTGAGAATGACAATTATTTTGGGAAAACTGGATGAGGCTAGGATGCCAAGTAAACTGGACGGAGGGAGTATGATGTTGTAGCAGTACATTACAGTTATGACACAAATGAATTTAAATTGCTCCTAATGAATGAGATAAAAAGGTATATCATTGGTTGGTGCAGCGATACATTGAAGTTCTTATTTGTCATCCTTGTACCACATTACAATGAACATGAGCACTATCTTTACAAAGGAACATCTGTGCTAAGCGCTCACACATTGAAAACCAACAGTGGAGTATTTTTTAGAAGTGTACAAATTAGTGCCCCCAGTGCCCTACCTACAAGTGGCTTAATTTATTATCTAAAAAGTAGCATAGATAAGTTAAGAACTAGAATGTCATCTGGCACTAAATTTTTAAAAGAAATATAGACTCATACCTTGGAAAGCACGGTGCATAAATCCAGTGCCACGTGTAAAGCTGTTGAAAATTCCTTTAACACCCACCAAACCCCTGGATCCAGAATATTGATATTATGAGGACCAAAACTGGTCAAAACATAACGCAAAGGAAACATTTCCACTCTACAAATGCAAAGCACGAATGGCTTTGGCTAACAGTACTAATGTACACCGTTCAATGAATATGACACAAGTTGTTATTTAGTACTCCCGCGATTTCATTTTATAGTGTGTACTAATATTTCAAAAGGTCTTTAGAATACTTTGACCATTAATTTCCCATATCAAGTGCTGCAGAATCAATTATGGAATAAGGATTATGGGATGCAAATCTGTTGATACACTAAGCGTGCACATAATTTGATTAATTGTCAGTCAAACCCTAAGAACGTTGACTTTTTAAAAATCTTAATGCGTCCTATATAAAGAAATGAGGAAGTAATAATGGTTCGCCAAACATCTAGCATGGAACACATTTTGCAGGCTCTAGGATGTGACCTGTAATTGGCAGAAATAACCAAGTACCGACCTAGATGGACATGTCATGAAGACTCTGGTTCTTCCAGTAGTACCAGGAACAGGGCCCATGTCAACTACTTCACCTCTCCTGTGTGTAAGGGTTTCCAAGACAAATCCCACATGTTCCTCATCCACCTACGATACCTCATTGGTATTCCAAAAAGTAAGATTAGACGTAAGATTAGGGAAGCTTGCTCGACCATGGTTTTCCTGATTTATACCTCAACAGTCACTTCTTCAATAGGCTCCAACCTTTCTCCACGCTCTGTTTTATACCTAAAAACTTATCAAGTCAGCTATTAAACTGCTCAGGCAAAGCTCCATGCCTCAGAACGGGATGAATAAATTTATCAAATAAAATAAACAGATATATAAACAGTTATCCAGCTAACCACAATTTTCTGTACGCAGAAAAGTAGAAATATGGACTCACATTACTTTTGGGGGTGAAACTGAAAGCTCAAATCCCTCCCGCCGCATGTTCTCAATTAATATTCCTGGAAGATACATAAATCATGATGTGGTAATATTGGCTTCACATTAACTGACATAAGGCATTTCCAAAACTATTGATCGAATATCAGTTAAGTTATATCCATCAAAAGAATAGATGGGATTCATCACAGATACAGACCTAACTGAAGCTCTCCTCTTCCTTGAACTTCATAAGATTCTGATAATGGTCCAGGAAGAACATTAATTGCCAAGTTTGTTTCTGCCTCTGCCATTAGACGGTTACCAATTTTTGCTCCAGTTAGCTGCAAAGATATAAAAAGTAAAGCTAATGCAGTTGCTTCTATGTGCAAAATTGTTGAATAGCTTCAAAAGTTACATATTAGAATTCCTGCAAATTTAAATAAAGTTATGTCCATGTCAGTTCAAGTACCACGCAACAGGTAAAGCTGGCATCTAATCCCTATTTTTGGACATACACACTTTAAGCAGACAAGTTTGATCATCATTTTTCTCTTTAGAGAGATGAAAACAGGCAACATCATTGAGTCCTCATGTAATTATCAAACTGCGTCAGAAACTAAGGGCTACTTTGGTTCAGACCCTGGGAAAACTGCCTGGGCCAGGCAGCTCACCCAGGTGGTCGATTTCCTCAGCCTGGGGCTGAGATTCAGCTGCCTGGCAGGCAGCGTGTCCCCAGGCTGAAACTAAACAAGCCCTAAGTGCTAAATAGGGAAGTTCAGAAGTGGGTTAGAGTAAGTTTCCATACGTGTTTTTAGTAACGCCCATGTTTGAGCAACACCAATTTTGGTAAGCCTCACATGTGTAACAAGCCAAACAACCCTTTAGTCAGGGTACAAGGGAAGAATTTGCTTAAGATTCATCCACTTTTCAACATTAGCTTAAAACATCAATAAATATTGACCGAGGAACGTGTAAGATAAAGAGTAAATATGTTTTAGCATACAAATTCAACATACAAAAGTCAAATACACTATGTACTGTCTAGACTGTTATTTCAGAATCTGGCACACAATACCGAAATTCGGAACTTGATTGTGTGGCAGCATAGGTAAGCTATCATGCAAAGCTAACCGCTTTCAAGGGATTCTGTAATCTACACTAAAATACAAGCCAAATTTCCACTCTTTAAATAAAATATTGAAAATATAAATTTAAGTGCATCATCTACCATGGCTCATCGATTTTTACAATTTTTTTGCATATGTCAAACCAAAAGATAAAATCGATTCCCTTTTTGTATACCATACTCTTGTTCCTAAGCATGTAAGGACTCCGGTTTGCTCAGAAGATAATAAGAACAACATTTAGTCTGTTGCAGAAGGAACTTATTTGCTACTTACATGTGTTCCATCACGACCAGCAAGTGGTGAATCATTCACACCGAATGTCATAGATATTGTGGGAGGATCCAACTCGACTGTAGGCAGAGCAGTCCATACCTTAAAAAAGTTACAACCATTAATAAACAATTAGGATATTTGTGGCAACTGACGAGTAAGTGGCCGATCAAGACATATAGCAGTACCTCCGAATTTGCCACAGTATGTCCAATTGCTGGAGCAGCCAACCCTGCCATTGAAACAATATCACCAGCCCCCGCAGCGTCTATTGTTACCATGGTTG
This sequence comes from Eragrostis nindensis, assembly GCA_012490785.1. Classification (NCBI taxonomy): domain Eukaryota; kingdom Viridiplantae; phylum Streptophyta; class Magnoliopsida; order Poales; family Poaceae; genus Eragrostis; species Eragrostis nindensis. Next base: position 34,557 of record JAAXCT010001754.1, read on the forward strand.
TGCCTTTCTTTTTCATGAGTTTGACAACCTAAAATTTGTTTTAAAGATAATTTCTGGAAGTCATTGAAGCTTACACTAAAATAATTAACACATACTGAAAGAGAAAAAGAATTAAAGGCGTTAAGAAGAGAAGATGTGCGAAGAAATTATTTCAAACCTTTCCATCTTCAATCCTCTGAACCCCATCATCTGAGCTGCGAAGACCATGCACTTTGTCGCCAACACGAACCACCCCAGACCTTACTCTCCCAGTGAGTATCCGTCCTAGATAATAATCACGTTCCATCATGGAAACCTGTAAAGAAATGTGAATTGCTACCTCCAAATGAGATTTCAGAATGAACATGTTATGTGCCAAGCTTCATTTAACAGAGGCGAAATCAAATGGAACTGATACTAATAAAGATCTCTTTAACGCCCAGCCATCCTACATATGCATAACTAAGGATAGAATTGGAGAATGGACAATAAATTAAAGGATGGAACGAAGAATGAAGGGTCAAATATATGGCCTCATCTCAAACAATATCAAGTTCTGGTGTCATTGGTTTTGGATGATCCCAAAGAGGTGGAAGGTAACACACTTGTTCGTTGTGCAGATGAAGTACAACTAACATCAACAAGAAGAAGGATGACAAAGTCAGAGCAAAAGATGGCGAGCCTCGCTCTCGACCCCTCCCCTCCCGGCGCCCCCACCCGCTCCAACCCCACGCCGGCGGCCACTTCGGCTCCGGCGGCCACACCTTCCTTCAACCCCAAGGCGCCTGGTTCCCCCTCCTCCTTGTCCCCCGACGCCCGCCCCTTCGTGCCGTCAGGCCGTTCCAAATTGCAGCGGTGGGTTGAATCCAGCCCGTCCTCCGCCGGCTCTGTTTCTCCCCCGGCGCGTCCTGCTACGTACAAGGCAGCTCTCCTCTCGTCACCGGTCCCTCGTGAGGTGGTGCTGAAGCAGGCGCCACACACGGCTACGACGAGGGTAATTCTGCGCTCAGAAATTGGGCATTGCTCCCTGCCGAAGCTTGACGCCGATCGAGACGGCTGGAAGTTGGTCCAGACACGGCGCTCCCGGCGAAATCGCGCCCGTCAATCTCGCCGGCCTCGTCGAGCGGTCCCGGAGGACCTCCGAGGTCGGTGCTTCAACTGTTTCTCCAGCCTGCACCGCGCTGCTACCTGTCGTCGCCGCACTCGTTGCTTCTGCTGCCTCGAGCTTGGGCATCAATCGTACGTGTGTCCGCGCAAACCTTCCAGGCCGGAGCCGAGGCGCCGCCCTCAGAAACCGGCGATGATGTGGCGGCGGGTGTGTGCGGCGGCCAACCAACCCCGGCCGTCGGCGGACAGTCCTCCAATCGCCGCTGATGCTGGGGACACCCGGATGGCGGAGCGTGAGGGGCCGCCACGTCGTCGCGGTCGGCGCAGGCGCCGCCGTTCTGGGCGCCACGACGCTGCTCCCTCTTCTGGTGACGTCGAGGCTGCTGCGCCGCCCCCGGAGGCCGCTGGTGCAGCGACCTCGGCTAACCACGCCGGCGGGCGTGCCCGGCCGCTGTGCGTCCTCGACCGCTCGGCGACCATCGCCCGTGCTGAGGCCGACCTTCGCCACACGCTGCTTATCACGGTCGTTGGTAACCGGCCGGCAATCACAGCAGAACAGGTTCTTGAGGAGATTGCTGCCGAGTATGAAGTGGAGGTGGAAACGATGACCATAATTCCAGCAGTGCCTGAAGATTTCCTCCTCATCCTGCCTAATTTGATGACGGCAGACAGAGTATACAATGATGGCCGGCCCTTTCATGGCCCTAACTTCGTCCTGCATGTCAAGCGCTGGACACGTTTGGCCAATGCCCACGGTGCGGTGTTGCCGGACCTCGTCGACCTGGAGCTCCGAGGTGTTCCGGCCCACGCGTGGGAGATTGCCACCGCCCAGCAACTCCTCAACGGCGTGTGCTGGGTCCGTTCTCTAGACCCTGAGACGGCGGCGCGGCGTGACCTGCGATCGTTCCGATTGTCGGCCTGGTGCCTACGCCGTGACCTCGTCCCCAGAGCCGTCGACCTGCTCATCCCCGAGCCCCATGATGCAGAAGCAGAGCAGCCGCCGCTGAAGCGCGGCCTCATCTACCCGGTTGACGTGCTGGCCTCCCCGGCGAACCCGCCGCCGGCCGGGGATGATCCGCTGCCGCCGCCGCCGCCAACAGACGACCACAATCGGAGGCAACGCCGGCGCCGGCGCCGCTCACCGTCCCTAAGATCGGCGGCGTCCGACCCGATGGCTGGTCCAACGGGGGCGACGTCGCGGGGCCCGGTGCATTCAAGGCTTGGGCCTCGTCCAGCCATGGCCTGCCGCGTGGCGCCCGCTGACGCCGTCCCGGCTCGCGATGCGTCGCCAGCTGCCTATACCAGTTCCCAAAGCGGGGCACCACCCAAGGAAGCCGTTCTGCCTCTTGATGGCGGCCTGACCTCGTCGGTTCCCCAGGAGGCAGCGCCTTCAATACCCGGCGGCAAAGGGATGAACCGTTGGAGCGTGGCAGTCGAGGTTGACCCCTTCGATCCTCCTGTCGCTCCAACGCTGACCACAGAAGAAACCGCCCCGCCTCAGCCTTCGGCTACGGGCCAAATCCTCAGTGTGGGCTGGCTGGAAAATGGGCCGGGGGACATTGGGCTGCTGGAGGGCTACCTGTTTGAAAATCAAACGCCAGTCCTTCCGTGCCCGCGTCCTCCCCTGCTGTTTTCTGATGCTCCCCTGTCTCCGGCACAGCCTAGCGACCAGAGCGCGGACGACGACGGCGGACACCTCATGGCTGCAGCGCCCTCATCCCCGCTCTCGCCGGCGGCCAGCCTGGAAGGCCAAGCCTCGGCTGCGCCGCTGCTGCTCCCACAGTTGGCCAGCTTTGAAGGCCACGCCTCGGCTGCGCCTCAGTCACCCGCGCCGCCGCTCCCACAGATGGCAAGCCTCGAAGGCCATGCCTCGGCTGCGCCGCTGCTGCTCCCACAGATGGCCAGCCTTGAAGGCCACACCTCGGCTGCGCCTCACTCACCCGCGCCGCTGCTCCCGCAGATGGCCAGCCTTGATGGCCATGCCTCGGCTGCGCCGCTGCTGCTCCCACAGGTGGCCAGCCTTGAAGGACAGGCCTCGGCTGTGCCCCCGGCATCTCCCCACCAAGATGGCGACAGCGGCAGCGGCATCACGGTTCCTGCGCCCTCCCCCCCGCCCACACAGGTGGCCAGCCTAGAGGGCCTCGCCTCGGCTGTGCTACTGCCATCATCGACGCCCCGCTGTGACGACCCTGTCACTCCGGCACGAACACCAATGGTTTACTCTCGGCGACGCTCCCGAGTGACCACTGGCAGCAGAACCACCATTGCTGCAGGAGGCGTTGACACAGCTCAAGAGCAGTTCATGAACAGAATCAAGAAGGCAGTGGGCACCCTTCTCCCTGTGCCAAAAATAAACAAAAGAAGGAATAAGAGTATGGCGACAGGCTCTCCACCTCGAAGAAGTCGACGAATTGCAGGCCTTGAAGCCGAACCTGTGCAAGCTGCACCGACAAGACCCAAGAAAAAAGTTATGCGCTGCCTGGGACTTGGGGATGACCAGGAGCGCTTCCAACATGAAGACCTGGAGAAATATGCCAAGCTGTTCGGCCAGCCACTCTCCGAGTCTCACATAAAAGCTCTAGCATCCTTATTTGGTTGGGCCGTCCCTGATTTTGTGGCTGGGGACGAGTCCAGTTTGTGTGTTGTCTAGAGGCTGGGCGCTACTCTGTGTTTGGTCGATCCGTAAATGAATTGTTAATGGATCCCTCAAACATATTGGTGTGGAACGTGCGGGGGCTTAATTCAACCGCACGTCAAGATTCTGTTCGGGTAAATGTTGATTCAGCAAAGGCGGATATTGTATGCCTGCAAGAAACCAAAATGACATCGGTTTCTCGGCATATGGTCCTGTCCATGCTTGGCTCAGATTTTGATAACAACTACCTGGTCCTCCCATCAATTGGTGCTAGTGGTGGCATTGTGATGGCATGGAGAGCGAAACTAGGAGCCGTTGGAGCAAGCAGAGTGGATACTTTCAGCGCCTCGGTTCAGTTCTGCCCAGAGAACGGAGAGGCGTGGTGGCTCACTTGTGTGTATGGTCCACAAGGAAATGACGACAAGATTGCCTTCTTGCAAGAGCTCCGTGATATCAGGGCACAATGTGCAGGGCCTTGGGCTCTCACAGGGGATTTCAATTTAATCTACAAAGATGAAGACAAAAGTAATTCCAACCTCAATCGAGCAATGATGGGTCGTTTCAGAAGGTGCATCGATGATTTGGCTATCAAAGAGATACCACTCCACGGTCGAAAATTTACTTGGACCAGCTCAAGCACAGGGGCCTCACCAACGCTAGTCAAGCTCGACCGGTTTTTCTGCTCGGTTGATTGGGAGCATCAATTCCCTGATTGCTTGCTACAAAGTGCAGCCTCAGATGATTCAGATCATTGCCCATTGATTCTTGGTTTGAAGGACATCAAGCCGGGTAAAAGAAGGTTCCACTTCGAATCCTTTGGCCCAAGTTTGAAGGTTTCCAAGACGCAGTCCAGCAAGCTTGGAGTTCGGTGCAGGCTAAGCCCTGCCCAATGGAAACTCTATCCCTCAAATTCAAAGCCACGGCGAGAGGGCTCCAAAGTTGGAGTGACACGAGAGTCGGCCACTTCAAGTCGCAACTCGAGGTAGCCAAGGAAATTATCCACCAGCTGGACATTGCACAGGACAGCAGGCAATTAACCCCTCTTGAGAGGTGGCTGCGCAATAATTTGAAGAAGCAATCCCTTGCCTTAGCTTCCCTCATTCGAACAATTGCTAGGATCAGATCAAGGATCTCCTGGCTGCGGGAGGGGGATGCAAACACCAGGTTGTTCCACCTCCATGCTCGGCACCGAAAAAGGAAAAATTTCATTGCTAAACTCCATGATGAAGAGCGGGTCGTTACTAACCATGAAGACAAGGCAGAGGTGCTCCTAAATTATTACTCTAACCTGCTTGGCTCCACGGAGAATAGAGCACACACGCTGAATCTTGAAGCCCTCGGCATCCAACAACATGATCTTGAAGCCTTGGACGCACCTATCTCTGAGGATGAAGTATGGAATGTTATCAAGCAACTCCCGGCCGACAAAGCACCCGGTCCCGATGGTTTCACAGGGCGTTTCTACAAGACCTGCTGGCAAACCATAAAAGGAGATGTCATGGCGGCAGTCTCGGCAGTATGGCGACGTGATTTTAGAAATTTCAGACTGCTCAACACGGCATACATCACCTTGCTGCCAAAAAAAGAAGGAGCTGCTGATGCCAAGGATTTTCGGCCCATCAGCCTAATACATAGCTTCGCAAAGCTCATCATGAAACTTCTTGCTAATAGACTAGCAGGCAGATTGGACAGCATGGTTTCAAACAACCAAAGTGCTTTTATCAAGGGGCGACTCATTCAAGACAACTTCATGTTGGTTCAGCAAACGGCACGGTTTCTTCACTCCCAAAAACAGCCAAGGATACTTCTCAAACTCGACATCTCGAAGGCCTTTGATTCAGTCTCTTGGTCCTTTCTCATGGAGGTCCTAGAGAAGCTTGGATTTGGGAGAATTTTTCGTGATATGCTAAGTGGGTTGCTCAGTACCTCCTCAACGCAAGTTCTCCTTAATGGGGTCCCTGGTGAATTTATTTCTCACCGGAGAGGATTGCGGCAAGGCGACCCCCTCTCCCCCATGTTATTCATTTTGGTCATGGACACCTTAAACTTGATGGTGGCGAGAGCGTCAGAAGCTGGCCTACTTCAACCGCTCTCCTCGCGCTCTATTCAGCACCGACTCTCCCTCTATGCAGATGACGTGGTGCTCTTTCTTCGACCAGCGGCCAGTGACATTGACCTCACAGTAAGCATGCTGCAGCTTTTTGGAGAAGCAACAGGTCTGAAAACAAACATCCAAAAAAGTAGCGTGGCACCAATCCAATGCTCAGCTGAAGATATCAATATCGTCCAGGAACGTATGCCGTGTCAAATCACGGAGTTCCCGGTCAAGTACCTTGGTCTGCCATTATCCTTAAAAAAACTCACCAAAGCTCAGCTGCAACCGCTTATTGATCGCTTGGCTGATCTTCTCCCGGGGTGGAAAGCTGATTTGATGACAAAGATGGGACGTGCTGTGCAAGTCCAGTTTGTGATTACAGCAACTGTGATATACCATGCTATGGCGCTCGACCTGCCACCTTGGGCCCAAAAAGCTATAAACAAAATTCAAAGAAGCTACATGTGGCGAGGTCGCAAAGAAGCTAAAGGAGGTCATTGCTTGCTGGCATGGTCCAAGGTGACGCGGCCAAAGGAGCTGGGAGGTTTAGGAATTCCAGATCTCAAAAATCTTGGCTGGGCTTTACGGGTACGATGGCTTTGGCTCAAGAAATCTGATCCAAGCAAGCCTTGGGCAGCACTGCCGATTCAAACAAATGAATGTGTCCAAGCCCTTTTCTCGATGGCGGTCGCCACTGAAGTTGGAGATGGGACCAACACCTTGTTCTGGAGTGATAGATGGATATTGGGGCAGCGCATACAAGATCTCTCCCCTCTGATATACAACATGGTTCCCAGAAGGATAGCCAACAAAAGATCAGTTTCTGAAGCACTGACGGGCATGTTGTGGCTAAGAGATATACATGGTGTGGCCTCTCTTGATGTCATCACTGAATTTCTCAGGCTATGGGATCTCATCTCAGAAGTTGTTCTCCATCCAGAGGTCCCTGATGTGCATTACTGGCGCCTCGCTGCCTCTGGACAGTACACGGCAAAATCGGCTTATGAGGCACTCTTTCAAGGTGCAATACCGTTTGGTCCATGGAAGCGCATTTGGAAAACCTGGGCTCCCGGCAAATGTCGTTTCTTCTTGTGGTTAGCTGCACACAACCGTTGTTGGACTGCCGAGCGTCTGGCAAGGAGGAACCTCCCCCATCCAGAGCGCTGCCCCCTTTGTGATCAGGATGATGAGACCATTGATCACCTCCTTGTTGGCTGCGTGTTTGCACGTCAGTTTTGGCATATAATCTTGCAGCGCATTGGCCTGGCAGCCCTATCTCCTCAGCCTTCGGACATAATCTTCGAGGAGTGGTGGAGCAGGGTCTCCGGATCCGTGAGCCACACAACACGAAAAGGACTCAACACGGTCATAATTCTCGGTGCTTGGACATTGTGGCGGCATCGTAATGAGTGTGTGTTCGATGGCACCCCCCCTAATCTTACTAGGGCCTTGATCATGGCAGGGGAGGAAATTAGGTGGTGGAACATGGCTGGAGCCAAGGACTTATCCTTGCTGTCCGGCCATGCTCAGGGCGTCGGTGTTTAGCTCACCGTGTGGTCACTTTGAGGTCGGGTTGTGTTTTTTCTTTCAAAGGCGCGATGTAATTTTACTTGTTTTTGTGTTTTTGTTTTTGTGTTATCTTCTTCTATTAATGCAATGATGCGCAGCTCTCCTGCGTGTTCGAGAAAAAAAAGTTCTGGTGTCATTCGGTGCACTAACCAACATTTGAAATGGGGCCTCAAGATCAGCATTTGGGGACGGAACATGCTGTAAAATGGAGTCGAGCAATGCAGACATATTCTTTGCATTATCTGGGGGACTTTTGGTGAATGTTAAGGAAGCCCACCCTTCTTTAGCCGATGCATAAAGAACTGGAAAATCTAACTGTTCTTCTGCAAAGTCCAAACAAATAATGTTACAGAAAAATAAAAGAACAAACTCCATAGTAAAGCCAAATTGTTAGAGCAGGACTGCACCTGTAGCACCAAGGTTTGCAAAAAGATCAAAAACCAGGCTCTCTACTTCATTGCAGGTTTCTTCAGAAACTGTCAAGGTAGCACTCAAGAGTTACAACAAATAGCCCAGCAATATTAAATAGCATTGTTTTATCCAATTTTAAAGCACGTGTTTAACCTAGCTGCATGTGCCCTTTTTACCTTACATAAAAAGTCAACATATTGAGTAAGTTCCCTTCCCAAGGGATGTTTTCGACTAATAGAACAAAGAACACATAGATATTGAAGATTCGATCAAACCCTTTTCAACAGATAGGGCTTTCTAACAAAAAATAATCATTTTTTTTCTCGAACACGCGGCATAGTTGTGTATCTTTGTATTATAGGGAAATAGAGAGGTCCATACAATTCCCCCTCAAGCTAGGATCAAGGCAAGAGGGGTTCCCACACATGCTGACTTCTAAATAAAAAACACACAAGCCTGACGACCACCAAGTTACAACAATGCTTAGCCTTGGCTTAGCAATTGTCCTAGACCAAGTTCCCTAAGGCCTCTAGCACCAGCAAATGTCCAGAGCTGAGCTTCGAGTTTCAAGTTATTCAAAATGAACTCCTTCTAAAAGGAAGCTCCTTCTAGTTAGTCCTTTTGAAGAAAAATCTTAGTATATCTACCAGGTATGTCTTCTCCCTTGCCTTAATTACACTAAAGCAGCATTCAAATCTTTGACTTAAGATGGTATGTATAGTATGCAATTAGTTCTATTATGGCAAATCAGTCGATGGACATGATCAGCTTAAGACCCTAATTGATTAACTGTAGTTTGATTAATAAAGAAAACTAGTACCTAAAAGGCACAATTGCATTTTAATTTAAAATGATGAACAACAATTGGTTTCTTCTGTAAGAAATATGACCATTTTTAGTCTCTCAAACCTCATCCATTGTAATCAGAAATTTTACGAAATAAGTATATCATTTGAAAATGAGCAGACCTGAAGGCCTATCAACCTTGTTGAGGAGGAGAATTGGGCGCAAGCCATACTTCAGAGCCTTTGAAAGCACAAACTTAGTTTGTGCTAGAGGTCCTTCCCCAGCATCAACAACCAAGACAGCTCCTTCCACCATTCCAACAACTCGTTCGACCTGCAATAAAGTCTAATAAATATATTGACACCACACCAAAATCTATTCCAATGCCAACTATATAAAATCACACAACTAGTCCATACTTCACCACCAAAATCAGCGTGACCAGGTGTATCGACCATGTTGAGCTCATTTTCCTTCCAAGAGACAGAAGTGACCTAAACAAATAGCCAAAATCAGCTAGCAATGTTAGCTGAATCGTCGTGCGAGATACTCCACAAGACAAGAGGCATGGCAGACTTTGCAAGTACAATAATACTTCAAAAAACTACTAAATTGGTAATGCTAATCAGAGTATATCATGAGGACCTGATTTCCAAATGATCTGTCTAAACACGGTCAGAAGTTTAAATATGAAGATGTCAGATCAAATCAATATAGCATACAATAAATTATAAAAAAGATGCATACAATGTGTGATGAAATCATGTAGGTATTGTATATGTGTAACACAAACAATAAAACAAAGCTGGTACGTGATTTTTACATTAGAAGCTGAAGTGCCAAATTTGCATCAAATCAACAAGTGAGACTAATGGTACACCTTATAAGGAATGTTTCTTATCCTATTGGGCCAAATGTTACTTGGAAAATGCTTCACACACGACCGGGTCTTCCGACCTGGCCGTGCGACCGCTGTGTGCAGATCATCAAACGGCTGGATCGCAACAATCAGCAAATGTGCTCGCTAATCCTGATTGTTAATCGCTGCTGCGTACTGGTCGTATGGCCGGGTTGGACTACCCGGCCGTACATATAGCAGCGTTCATGTTACTTCCTTCTGCTACTTGCAGCTCCCAACTCTTCTTAAATTGCAGTAATTAAAGGAACCACATGGGTTAATTAGCACGAAATGATAGTTTCAGATTTTGTAGACCAATCGTGGCATCCATCCTCCCACTACGATTCAAGTTCACTAATTTCAATTTGTCGCTCAGGAATGCATGCTAGAAACATCCATCCTCCCACTACAATCGAGTTCACTAATTTTAACACGTCACTCAGGAATGCAATAACAGAATTATACCTAGGGACGTGGGATACAGGCCCAAATTTGGGAATGTAGAATGGGAGCCAGATCTCACATTTTTCCACTAAGGCCCATCTTGTGATGCGCAAGTTGTCGGACGAAATGCAGCTTAGAATAACAACCCCAACTTAAACGTCGCAAACCTAAGCAGAATGATTTATATGGGAACGGTGATTCACCTTGGAGGCGATAGTAATGCCGCGCTCGCGCTCGAGGCTGATGGAGTCCATGGCGCGCTCGTGGGGGATGTCTGCTCCGCACTGCCGCAGGAGCCGGTCCATGAGTGTCGTCTTACCGTGGTCGACGTGGGCGATCACCGCCACGTTGCGGATGCGGGACGGGTCCATGACGCCGCCGGGCGCGAGAGGGGACGAGGTGGCCGTGGACGCCGCAGCGGAGTAGAGGCGGCGGAGGAGGGACGACCCCAGCGGCGACGGGGACAAGCCATGGGAGAGAGGAACAGTCCGCGCCCGGCTTGATGCCGAGCGGAGGCCGCGAAGCAGGAGCGCTGCGGCCATGGCGTTGGCAGCGGCGGCGGCGTCGACGGCTGAAGGGCGGCTCGATATTTTTTGCGCGGACGGGAGGGGGAAGCCCACGACGCAGTCGCTCGAGGGTTTTAATTGGGTTTAAAGTTTAAAGTGTTAAAGGCCCACACGGCCCTGTAAGCCATTCTCCACTCCCTCCCTCCACCATACCGTACTCCCCCCGTCTCCACTCCCTCCGGCGCCGCTCTCTTCCGTTGCCGTTGCGCCGATGCTGCGGCGGTGTATCGCGGCCGCCTGGCCACGGGGAACCCCCCCGGCCTGGCCGCGTCCACGATCTCTCTCCTGCGGCAGGGTGGTGGACGCGGCAGCTCGGGACGGGGAGCTCCGGGTGTTCGTGGTGGCCGGCGAGGTCTCCGGCGACTCTCTCGCTTCACGCCTCATGGCGTCGCTCAAGGAGCTCTCCCCTGTACCGGTTCGCTTCGCTGGCGTCGGCGGGTGTGTTCTCGCTCCGCCACCTCCCTGCTTTTGGTTCAGTACGTCGTGCCGTACTACCGTTGAAATGTTAGTGGGTCGAATTTTTCTAGAACGCGCTTTGCGCGTATTTCATCAAGAGAGAAGAAGGAACAACGACCCTCGCCGCAAGGCTTAGTGCCCTGGGCACGTTAGTGCGTCGAATTCGAGCTTACTCAAAGAACTTTTGAACCGCCTAGTGTTTGAAGCACATTGGTTTCTCATACAAATGCAGCACATTGGTGCAATGCGGTCTTACGGATTGTTTGGTTTCGAGCTACGGTGGTCGTTGTAACAATTTTTTATACAATCAGAGTAGTTCGTTTGAAGTGGGATTTAGATTTTTTATTGCTTATACATTATCCTCGGTTGGTACCTTTCGGGGGTCATACTATTGTACATTGAATCAGATTCCATCCACACTTGAAATTCTGAAGTTGGAAACCGGAAGGGGCAGGTATGCAACATTTTTTTATCAAGTGGCAGGGATTTTTTTGGACATTTTTAATCAAGTGCTTCAGTAGATAGTAGTTCTATGAGGTATAATTATGAGATCCTCTCTTTTGGGATGGAAATGATCTTCTTATCTGACTTTTTTTAAAAAGAAATGGGCGTTGCCCCATTCCATTACCATTGATAATGGACAAGTTTGGCGTAGCCGGCAGCCCATGACAAACTAGAGGGTTACAGATAGTAGAAACTAGACTTACTGCTACTATCTAACAGAAACGAAAGAGGACATAGTCAGAGAATGGAAACAGATCTGGTTTAACCACCATTACATCAGTTTTCTGACTGTCGACAAGACTCCATAAAAGACCAGAGGAGCTAGGTCGACTAAACAGATTAGCAGTGTGAATTGACAGGTAGATTTGAGAGGATTGTGATCATTCTTCAGCAGCATCTTGGTGATCCTGTCTGATTATTCACTTGACAGAGGTGAATACATCCTCTGTATGTTCAGCGTCAACAATAAAAATAATACAGAGGGAGTAGTTCTTTGCTTATCTATGTCATCGGCGTTCATTGTAGACATGAAAGATTCGATGGCATGCAAGACACTACAGCGCCGGCTTCCAAGTGTGCAGTTCAGCTACTGCGTACACGCCCACCTACGTTCCACCTGTATAATCCACATCCACAACCACTCACGTGCTTCAGCAACAAGCCGTGACATCTACCATCTTTTATCTTTGTATCTCTGCAAGAGGAGCGAATGATGAGTTTCTCCTTCACTTCGTCTCCATTGAAAGACCTGTTGTTGATGAGTTGTCACTATTCTTGAGTTGTCTGATCTATGCACATACTACATCCTAACCGGGTTTAGTGTCCCCCTTTTTGTGCAAACTGATTTTTTCTGTATTCTCTTGACTTGAAGATAAAGATCAGAGTACCAATGCAATGGTCCTTTTAGCCATATTGCATTATTTGACTTTTCATCAAAACCTAATTTCAAGTCAGAACTTGGATCTGGTCATTTTGATGTACATATTGTATTGTATATGAGTTCATGTGCCAACATATATGCTCTGTTCTCAATGTAGTGAACTAATGCGCAAGGAAGGTTTGGAATCGCTATTTCCCATGGAAGAAATTGCCATAATGGGCTTGTGGGAGCTTCTGCCACACATATATAGTATCAAGGTGCGAAATTGGCTCATCTAATACTTTTTTTCTATTCATATGATTCACTTAGCTGTTGATTTTACCACTATAGTTCTGCAGAGGAAGATTGCAAATACGGTAGAAGCTGCTGTGCTATTCCAGCCTCATATTGTGGTTACAGTCGATTCAAAGGGTTTCTCTTTTCGTCTCTTGAGACAATTAAAAAGTAAGGCTGTCAGTGGAAGCCTTTTTTCTTTATTTGTTCATGAGCAAATCTGCTGATGTATTTCTGTTGTCTAGGCAGATACAATCAAAAGGTTCAAAGCCCTCTGCACGTCCATTATGTTGCACCGTCATTCTGGGCTTGGAAAGATGGTGAAAGCAGGCTCTCAAAGTTGCATAATTTTGTGGACCATATATTGTGTATTCTTCCATTTGAGGAAGAAATATGCAGATTAAATGGGCTGCCAGCTACTTATGTGGGCCATCCCTTACTGGATGATGCTATTGCCTTAAACATGGTAGGGCCTGTGTGGCTTTGTTTTCATCACCATGCCATTAAATTTTAAGATTTTCCGTGTAAATCATGTTCATCCTGTTCCCAAACTGTTGTCCATTGGTTCTCTCCATGTGCGCTGATTGTGTTGCTTGCACAAAGACACTGTATAAACTGTGAATGTGATGTCTAGAGCCACAGGAATCACAAAGTGAAATGTTAGTGACATTTAGTCATATTTGATTCTATTAGGTATAATGGCAAATTGTATGCCCATGTACCAATGCTTTTTCGCATAGTCAACCTCACCAAATTATTGAATGGCCATTGTTATCGATGGACACTAATAGATATGTTGAAAGGGAATATATAGATGGTTGCCTTGTATTTCAAAAGTGGCGACAATAGACGTGTCATTATTATCTGGTAAACTGGAGATATTCATATAATGTAACTCAATTTAGACTAGCACTTTCTAGTTTTGTAAATCCGCTTAAACATGGGATGAGCAATTTGTCTTACAATTTAATTATTTTTTCTTGGAAACATAGGAAACAGAATTGTTGTCTGACAAATCTAAGCATCAAAGTAGCTGTGAAGCTTTCCAACTGGAGCATGGGCTGTCCCCAGGTAATCATATGCATCGCTTATTGGTGCTCTTCTTTTGTGTGCACTAGATCCCAGATTATTAGTGCAAATGCTTATCTTCGCTGTTGTGTTTTTCTTCTTAAATTATAAGGTTTGCAGATACTTTCCGGTTCTGTTAGAATTTTTCTTTAAAAAAAAAGACTCTGTTTCCCAGAAGCTAATCTGAATATTGCTGTTTGCTGATAGCGCAACTTCAAATTTGAAAATGATTCACATGTTTCTAGCTGCCACTTAACGTCAGGCAATGACTGTAAACTCTTAAGTGCTTGGCTGCTACATATGTTCCATTTGTGTGCTATTTTTGTTTGGCCGATTCAAATGAAAATCATAGCTCTTCTGTTAAGGCTAATATGATTCTGTTTGCATTTCTTCTATTGTAGCAATCATTGCAAATTGATCTATTTTTTTTACCCGATTCTAAGTAACTTATGTGTTCGTATTAGTCTAATTAGCTTGAGGATGAAGTACAAACGAATGGAAGGCCAGAACATTCTTGTGTGATGACATCTGTCTTGTGGATTATATTAATCTCAATTTTCACTCACAATTGATGCTACTGTGGACCAGGACATGATGATATAGTACTAAAAGTCTCATGCACACAATCGACATGATTATTAAGTTTTTCTTACGCAATGAAAAAACATCAGATCTATATGTGTTTCAATAACGATTCATAGCAAGACCCTGCATATTCACCAATCTGGACTTTGTGTGTTGTATTGATATTTATTAATAGGCTTGGCCGTGGTAGTTTGCATTTGATTATTGTGTTACTGTTATATGTCGTTTTCTGATGAAAAACACACTTTGCTAGATTCTACAATCATAACCATGCTGCCTGGAAGCAGGGTGCAGGAGGTAGTTCGGATGCTTCCAATATTTTTACATACTGTGCAACACTTAAAACATACATTTAATGAACTGTCGCTAGTCATCCCAGTTGCTCCACATCGAGATGTGAGGACCTATGTTGAAAATTTAGTTCAATCGGTGCCGAATCGAGTGGTGTTGATACCCGGGGAGTCGCTTAAAGGAAGATATGATGCGTTCAGTGTAAGATCGCTTCTCTTCTTTTTTTTTATTACACGGGTCTAACTCTCAAGCACCACATTCATTCTTATGATATGTTTATTTCGTAATTCTGTTCTCTTTTCAAGCGTTTAGGGCAATGGATGTTTAGGTCTTTCATAGAATGATATCTTAACACTTGAGGAATGGATTGTCGTTGAAACGAATTCTCTTTGGGCTAGACAGGAATTAAAAATAGAGTCAAATTCAGGAGAGGAGAAATCTTGACAGCTGCCAATCTGTGTAGTTTAATGTGTTGAGGACATTTGTGTGAATCAGCGCTAGAGTCTATCATTGTTTATCTACCTGGTTTCTGGGTGACCTTTTGGCTTATTTATGGTAGCCTCCTGTGTTTAGTAAGAAAACCTTTGCCAGTTGCCATACATGCATTTGCAGTCCATTGTTATAAGTTACAGGATTAGGCACCGTGAGCTGGTTACTGTCAGTGGCTCGCTAGCGCGGTCTGTTGTTGGATCCTGATGTGATGGTTCACATTCACTTGTCCATAGATGGCTTTGTGTTGATGATAGGAGCTGCGCATTATCCTGAATCTTTGGCTACTTAGGTTGACAGGAATCCCATGTCCTAATGACAAACATTAATTGGTTTGTTGTATTTCTACAATTTGAGAGCTACGCATTCCATCTGTTAGTTTGCATGTTGGTTTGTTCTGGATTTTTAAATCCCCAGAACCATCTATTACATCTCATGCCAGTAGCCGTACAGTACCAAGTGTCTCAAGATTATAATTTTTTTTTAAACAAAAATGCTCTCAAGATTTTGTTTTATACGGTTAGCTTTTATTGTCTGACCTATATCAATCCACATCTGCTCCTTCAAACAGTAAGCACACAACCTCACTATTGCAGTTACAGCAAGATCCTGCAGCAAATTTGATTGTGGCGTGAGCTGAAGAAAGCATTGCTTCTTTTGCAGGCTAGTAGAGCAGCACTATGTACTTCAGGGACAGCTGTTATGGAACTAATGCTAGCGAAATTGCCCTGTGTAGTGGCTTACCAAGCTCATTTCCTCACGGAATTATTGATCCACATGAGGAAAAAGATAAACTTCATTTCTCTGCCCAACATTCTCTTGAATTCTCCTGTTGTGCCTGAGATCCTTTTTCGGGCTTGTACATCTACCAATCTTTCCAAAAAGCTAAGGTAATTTTTTTCCAGTCTAAACCTTTTTTCAGAGCCAAACTGTGCTGTACAATTGCATTCAAGTGTCGGCACGGAACCCAGGCATTTTCATAAATTGATGTTGGATCTAATCCACCTATTGATTATGTATCCCTTGAATCCATAATCCAAATAACATTATACTTGTCGTACTAGTTCTTTTATTTAAGAATTCAGATGTTTCAAATTCTGCAAACCTGCAGCTAAAAACTAAAATACTAGGTTGCTGCAACTTGAGGGTGTAGTTAGCATTTAGTTGTACTCGTTGGACCGTAGAAGTGTACTTCAACTAGTTTGTGGATTAATTTGTGTCCTTTTTAGTGGAGGCTAGGATCATTTGCTTAAATCCTCTCTATTTTTTCTTCTTCTTTTTGCAATAAGTGGCATGCAATAGAACTAACCGGTATTTGCCCTAGTTCTTGTCATCTGGTGGTCGGAAAGTGATCGAAATAGCAGAATACCAAAAGCCAAAGTCAATAACTGATTAGGCTCAGGGCTCGTTCGGTTATTCCAACTCCAACTAGGTTAGAGCCGGATTGGAGAGGATTGATTCCTTTGCAAGTCAGGTCAGGATTTAATCCTCATTCCTCTCCAATCCTTCAAACCTGCTGTAACCGAACGAGCCCTTAGCCTGTAGACCACATGGCTTACTTCCCTGTTGTCAATTGTTGACTACAACACTGGCATGAGTTGTGTGTTTTCTAGAGCAACATTTCATTTACATTTTTAGCAATATAAGTTTGTGCATTTAACGTTGTAAATTGGATCTCATCATGTTTGCCCCATTTTGATTGAACCAGCGAGGTTATTTCTAACGATGAAGTGCGTCAGCTGCAAGTTGCATCATCTGACAAAGTATTCCGGATTCTTTATGAACCCATGAAGCAACAAGGAAGTTTATTTGTCAATGAGTTGGGCAACTCAAGGTTGTCATCAAATGTATACTCCCCTGGCATGATTGCAGCATTGACAGTGCTTTATACAGATAAACATCAACAGACAGTGTACCGAGTTTGAGTGGTAGAGTCAGAAACTGATGCATGTTTTATCTGCTAGGGTGGTTGCAGTTTCGCATGTTCTCTTCTACACAGTGCTTGTTTGAAAAGTAGCCTTCAAGGAATTGTTCATACTGTCTTCCTTTGATCCACAATTGCAGGAGCAAGCAACCCCTTAGCTAAAAGCTTTCGGTTGCGGTCAGGTCATGAGGTCAACATCAATTATCATTATAGATTTTTGGCATGTGTCAAGTGGGGTAAGTGCCAGTCTTGGTCATCTTGTTAGTGCAGACTCTTCCATGCTTAATTTTCTTGAGGGAATGGGCGTATGAGTGGAAAGAACGGTGGGACTAGGGAATTATTAAGGAGGTAATCAAAGATACTCCTGCATATCTTCAGGCCTCCAATGGCCATGCTGCACGTTTAGACATTTGAATGCTGATCAGCTGCTGCTCCTTTATATTAAAGCAAAATATGAGGAATTCTTACTGCGGTGAAGTGCAACTCAGGGTCTGCTGCTTGATGTCTAAACTTGGCATTTGCAAACTATTTGTGGATGAACGTAGTCAATCCTTGAAACTACCTAGAAATCTAGTGATGATTCTGATGTACGGTGATAGTATGGATTTCTTGTATGCACAGTTCGTTGTGTGGCTGATCGACATTCCAGACTGGAATGTGGAAACTGTTTAGACTCTAATATCTTGTCAAAGTTGGTGAAAGCGTGGATTCCCACGAAGCCACTGCCAGGCCAGCGATCATGTCACGGCTGAGCTCATGGCCTCAGGTGGGCCATGAGACGGCGAATGTTCCATGGAAAACATTCTGAAACCATTATTGTTGGCTTGCAAGTTGCCAGCGTTATTTGGGCAGTGGACTCCATCAGGCAATATCAGTCGCTTTTATAGATTTTTCATTTTCTTTTCTGTTCGTGCCAAGTTCCAGGGGGCAGAGGGGCATGGCCGCATGGGGTCTTCTCGAGCCTTCCATTTTCAGGTCAGGTCAGGTGTTTCGTTCCCCTTCGACGCCCTATCCATGAACGAACTAGTTCTCCCTGCCCTTCAACGAGAGGCCTTGTGAGCGAGGAAGTTCCGCGTTCCGGGAATCTTGGAGAGGGGCAGCCGCATCTCATGACGACGAATAACTGAGAAATCGTTCATAAAGACTAAAACGTTCTTGATTCTGTTTTGAACTTATGGGCAAAATCAAAGGCAAAGCTTTATGAATTAAGCTCGGTTTTTGCGACAATAAGCTCAAAATTGCTGTAACTGACAGCATTCGACAAATAACTACGAATACGAAGAGAGAACAACAAAGAAACGCAGAGCAAGCTCAAACTGAACCATCGCAAGTGACAGCAGTCCTAAAACAACGAGAGAACAACTCCCTGTCTCGGCAATCTTCAGAACATGAACTGATTAGCACTGCTACATTTCCACAAATTCTAGCGAGGCTTTCGAACCGATCCCTTCATCGATCCGCCCATTTTGACGCGCTCAGCTGGCCCTCACCTCACCAGTCTGCTCCACGGCCGCAGCTCCGGCGGCGCAGCCCGCCACGGGTTGCGCGGGGAAGTTGAGCAGCGCCTTGGCGCCCCGCAAGCGCAGCGCGGCGCGGTCGTACGCCGCGGCGGCCTCCTCTGCCGTGCCGAAGGTGCCGAGCCAGAGCCGCGCGCCGTGCCGCGCCGGGTCGCGGATCTCCGCGGCGTACTTTCCCCACGGCCGCCGCCTCACCCCGCGGTAGTGCCGCCTCGCCGAGCACGCGCCCCTGCCGCTGTCACGGTCGCCCTTGCGCGGGGCGACGGGGGCGGTCGCCTTGGGCGGGGGCAGCGACGACGAGGGCGGCGTGGTGGAGACGGCGATGGCGGCTGACACGGCTGATGGCGGGGCCTCGCGGAGCACGTCGAAGAGGAGCATGTCGAGGGAGTCGTCCTCGTTGAGGGGGAGGTACTGGCCGTGCGCCGCGGCAGCGCCGCCCAGGGAGAGGGACGTGTCCATGCACGCCACAGACGCGGCGCCGGACGGGAGCCCGTGCGTGGCGACGTCGCCGACCATGTTGCCGCCGCCGCCGGGCCCCTGCAGGAAGAGAGACATGCGCCGACGTGCTTTTGTGTTCGGGGCTTTGGGACGGAGGTTTATGCGTTGCTGCCCCTGCACCTACTCCCGTACGGGGCGTGTGACCTGCCTGCTGGACATGATCGCAGGAGCTGAGGGGAGAGAGCGTAGTGGCTGCGCTATTTGAGCCTGTGCAATGCAAACGGCAAACACTGGATTCGCTGAGGAAAACAAAAACAAAAAAGAACAGCAAGCGCTGGAAAAACATAGAGCTGACAGCTGACATGTGACCACATATAGCGCAAGCAAAATGTGAGTTGGCCAACAAACCCTCTTTTTAAACCCGTTGTTAATTCGCCATTGGAAGTTCCAGTCGGCTAAGCCGGGCTGGTGCGTACATTGACGGAGTGGAGACCGTGCGCGCTGCGTGGTCACTTGTGCGCCGGGTGCGTCACGATTCTTGGGGGACAAGAAAAGGGCAAAAGGCAACGCATGCGGAAGCGGAAGGCCAAACGAAAAACGTCGGGAAAGTAGCTGCCGTGGAGCGATTCGCCACGCCTCTTCACGCTCCGGATCCTCTGTATTCACACTCACAATCCATATGGTGGAATACTCTGCTGCCTACAAACATTTCTCGAATAATAACGTTGTACTTGTGTGTAGTATCAGTGTTTGCAAATTGCAATGCTACATGCCTATTATGTGCACGCTGGCACATGCATCATGCGAGCACGAGTGACGAACAGTGTAGTAATAGAAGAGCCAGGCAGTCCGGCAGGAACGCGGGCGATATGATGTGATGAGCAGTGGATAGTTGGCCCCGTGGAAGCCTCCGATGGCGTGGAAAACCGTCGAGGTCATCGTGAGCTCGTGTTGTTCTCGACGGGACAGGGCACCTGCTTTCAAGTTTTAAATGTGTATGCGCTTCTAGGCTTCTGGGCCACTTCCTTCGATCTTTTTTTTCATGATTTGTGATCCTTGTGGATGTCCTTTCACTTCTAGCGTTCTTATTATATCACATATCAAACACAAAGAGGCTTGTTTTGTTCGTGCCTGGAGAACGTTGCCTGGCCCATGCAGGTGCATCCTAATACAGGTAGAATAACGCCATGATCGTTTCCTTTTGTCCTAAATTTAAATCTATCACATCAAAGAAAATATTGCTATTTAAAAGTATTAAATAAAGTCTAATTATAAAACTTTTTTGACAGATAGATGCTAATTTACGTGATGTATCTAATAAGCCTAATTAATCTATGTTTGCTACAGTGATGCTACAGTAACCATTGTCTAATCGCGACTTAATTACCCTCATTAGATTCGTCTAGTGAATTAGCATAAGAATTTTGCAATTAGTTTTGTAATTAGACTTTATTTAATACTTCCAAATAGCAAGATTCTCTTTGATGTGACATGCCTAAATTTAGGTTTAGAGAAAACGAACAACACTAAATCGAACATCTGGGGAGGGCGCTGCCTGTCAGGCATGTTTCTGAGGACGAGAACCAAAGTAACCCCCGTGTGCCATGCTAAGTTTTTTCTAAAATTCCATCTAACAAAAAGTTCCTCTAAACTTTTGCATGACCGTTATGGGCTCAAGCGAAGCCCTAAGCTCAACGAACGAGCCACACACTTTCAAAAGGCCTACAAACAAGGCCATGGGCATCACCGAGCTCGAAATCCAAGTGCATCACAAATGCAAAGGGTTCAGAACTATCGATATTGCAGTATGCCATAGAGAGCATTTGTAAGTTCAGACGTCATCAAGAAATACAAGACCATTCAACAAATTGTAGGATATTACAGAGGTGTTCGTTTCTCTATGCCTAATTTTAGGCCGGTTAGAATCTTGTCATTTAGGGTATTAAATAAAGTCTAATTAAAAAACTAACTGCAGAACCTTGTACTAATTTGCGAGACGAATCTAATGAGGGTAATTAACCCGTGATTAGACGAAGGTTACTGTAGCATCACTGTAGCGAAACATATATTAATTAGGCTCATTAGATTCATCTCGCAAATTAGCGCATATTTGTAAAAAGATTTTGTAATTAGACTTATT
Organism: Eragrostis nindensis; assembly: GCA_012490785.1. Lineage (NCBI taxonomy): Eukaryota > Viridiplantae > Streptophyta > Magnoliopsida > Poales > Poaceae > Eragrostis > Eragrostis nindensis. Next base: position 55,612 of record JAAXCT010001754.1, read on the forward strand.
TAAGACGCCTAAATAACAAGATTAGTTTTGATATGACCTTTAGTCCTAAAGAAACGAACACCCCTACATCTCCAAGTGACCCAAACCTTAGGCAAATCCTTGTCTTTTATTTATTCATTGTATCAAGCTTACTTGTAGCGTTCAACTTCGTCCGAACACACAAGCAGGTCTCTGTCGATCCCGCTATCTTATGTCCGGATTTAACATCACGTCCTTATAACATCATGTGATTTACGAACAATCCTACATAGAAGGGTTAATTTGAGATGGGGTTGTTTTGCGGCCCGTCTCGAAGTAGGGAAAGCTAAGATCTCCTTAGATATAGGTTTTTTTTTCTCTCTCCAGTTTTGCATATAAGCCTATATAACTCCATAACAAAGTTTTTCAATAAAAATGGCAAAGTTGTCCAAACTAGTTCCATAGATTCATGTTCTTAGAAAAAAAGAAAGTTCCATGGATTGAAGTGAACATCACAATTCACAATCTATCTGGAGTTTGATCGAAAACAATCTCTCTTTTTCTAGGACGATGTTTTGAATTGTGAATCGTGTGAGATCACTCTCCCTGACCAGACAGGGGAGCCACTCTGTTTATGCTTTGATTTGAGGAATGGATTAGTTGGTCACTTGGTCCTGGGACTGAATTCCTTTGTGATCCGGACCAACGAATTCACGGATTCAGGAATTCCGCATCCAACGGCAGATGACGGCTCCACGACCAAGTCGTCGCCTCGTCTCCTCCTCCCCTCCCGCCACTCTCCTCCCCCTCATCCTCCTCCTCGCCGGCGCTGCCGACGCTGCACCACCGCTCGCTGGCGTTTCTCCCCAAGGTTAATTGACACTTCACCTCCACACCTCGTTTCTTCTCGTCCTCACAGAGTCGTTTCCGCAGATGAGGCATACTTCGCGCCGCAGGTGATCGCCTGCAGGGACGGCTCAGGCTACTTCCCGAGGAACAGGCTCAACGACGGCTACTGCGACTGCGCCGATGGAACCGACGAACCAGGTATCTGTCTCGAACCAGGTATCTGTCCAAACTTACCAGGGTACACGGATCGAAAGGGAGCTGTGGAGATCTAGTCGATTTTGCTGATGCCGCGAGATCTGGTGTCAACAAATTAACTATGCAGTTGGTATCAAGGTGGATGCCAACTATTGTCTTATTGGTTTACTTGCGCTTCTAGAGCTTTTCGGATTCAGTTAATGAAGAGGAAGAGAGAAATGTGTGGCCTCTACAGTGCTTTGGAGCTATTTAGCTCAACTCAAATGAACTGTCAATTAAAACTTGAATTACTGACTAGCTGTACGCATTAGACTATCTCACATTTAATCCTGTGAGAACAGGCGCATGTGAAACTGCTGGCTGGTGTGCAATGGCCGCAGGCAACTGTTTCTTTGAAATTCTTGCCAGATACCGCATAACTGTGTGCATATCTTTTACTTGGCGCTAGTGTCAGTGCCCAAACTATTAACTATCATAATGATGCCGTTCAAATTATTTGCAGGTACCTCGGCTTGTCCAGAAGGCAAGTTTTACTGCAGGAACATTGGAGACACCCCTCGTGTGTTGTTCTCTTCATTTGTGAATGATAAAATATGTGGTATGTATTGTTTACAATGGAGTTAATTGCTAGAATTTTGGAGTTTATTTTCCTTACTTTTGTGGTGTCCGTTTAAAAGTCTGCATGGCAGTCTGTGTTTAAATATTGATTATGAAGTACTGATAGTATTTTTTGTTTCTGTAGATTGTTGTGATGGAAGTGATGAGTATGAAAGTGGCATCCACTGTCAGAACACATGTAGGAACATAAAGGATTTTGCTCAAGCTGATGGTGGCAGTAGCGAGCTGTCTGAAAATCATTTAGATGTTTCTAATGTTCTAACCAGTAAACATACAATTGATATAGAAGACCTTATCCAGAAGCTAAGAGGTATTGCCTGTTCAGAATGTCATATTTAGTTGCAGGTTTCATGGTAACAGAATATGCATTTTTGTTGCGGTTTCAAATCTTCCCTATTTGCAGGATTAAGAATGGCTATAGTCATTGAACTGGGCCTTGTTATATGTTTTCTGGTTTTCTGCTTTGCCCGGCGACGCACTAGAACGCGCAGGCGACAATATATCTTGAAGCGTAAGTAAAGCTTTGGTCCCTGCGTCTCCCATCAATGTATTATTTTCTAGTGCTGTAGTATTTTATTTAAACAGATTGAGCTCTAGAACCTCTAATATCTGAATCTCCGTGCGCAGGAAAGCTATATACAAAGCTAGTCCGTATTGCCTTCTTGCGTTGAGTCTTGATGAATGGAATCATAACATTTTCAAAAAGTAATAAAACCTGGATTTTGACTGTGTTTGGTTTATCGTTGTTGTTTGTTTTTTCATCTGCTAATGTTGAGTAATTATTTAACCTATTATAGGTTAATTGTGCCACCATTGATAACTGTTGAAATAATTAAACTTAGAACAGTGGATTCATTTTTCTATTTCCATTTTTTTTGTGTGTGTGATTGCACTTAACGTGAGAAACTTGCGATTAATTCTTTGTTAGAAAACTACTGGAATTAGCATGCCCCATGGTCTTTTCTTGACAAAGTCAGGAACAGTGTCTCATTGTTTTCAGTTAGGCTAATTTTAAATATTCACGTCAGCTTGTAAACTTGTCTTCTGTACTTTCTTACTGTTTGACTCTGATCCATCTTCAGTAGCAGCCTTTGTTACAAGCTTGTGAATGCTTACCTATGGTTGGATCAACAATTCTGTATCAATGCATTGTGGTGTTACTAATTTCTTGCAAGGAGAATATACTCACCAAATAAATTGTGCTGTTTCCAGGTTAGCTGAGAAGTATTTCTAGATTGATGCCCAGTTTTAAGCTTGAGGAAAGTGGAGAATTCGAGACTTGAGGAGGGGATCACCTTTTAGGAGAACTATGTATATAGTGTACAAACAGAAAGCAACGTGGCATGATCTACTCCGTAGTATAGGTACCGGGGATAACTGTATGGAATTGCCCATCCAATTCAGAATTACTCTGTAGACAAACTTTTTTTTTTAACTCTGTAGACAAACTTTTTTTTACTCTGTAGACAAACAGAAGGCAACGCAGCATGATCTAGCGCCAAGATGCATTGATAACTGCTAATCGTCCATGTAATGGTGTCTTTCTAGTAGACCAGGACGATGAATTCAACTTGTAGTGCACTAGACATCCTCATGAACCCTGAATCTTGTTGTATTTGTTCAGTTTTAGACCTCCCACTGCAGAATTGATGCATGTCTTGATTGAACTGGTTGCGTGAGATGTGTACTGACTTGCTAGGGTTGTTGCAACTTTGCAAGGTAGCAGCGGCATCCAGGACCTTACACGATTTCATTACCCGTATTCTTTTCTTCAGGAGGTTGTATCGGCCTCCAAGTTTGAATAAATTCCAATCATGAGGGAAATTCCCCTTTTTAGTCTCTTTATTGAGTAAAATGCACCGGCGGTCCTTAAACTATTTCAAGTGTGTCATCTAGTTCCATAAACTCTCAAACCGCATATCCAGGTCCTCAAACTATCAAAACCGTTCACCCAAGGTCCGTTGGCCGGTTTTGGTTTTAGAAAAATGCAAAAAGGGCCCTAAGTTTCCCATTCTTCTCACGCCATCGGTGCCCACGGTCTTCACCATCACAATCGGCGTCGTTTGTGTTGTACTGCTTCATCATGCTGCTGCTGCTCCTCTCCACTGCCGTCCAAGCTGTACTGTTCCATCATGCTGTTGCAGTAGCTGCTCCATCAACTCACTTTTCAAAAATTAAAATTTATTCAAATTTTAAATTTGAAAACCGATTCGCTTTTGACCTGTTCGCTTTTGGCCGGTGTTGCAAACCTTGCTTGGTGCTAGTCACTCGCCTCGTGAACTTCCTCGTCGAGGAGCTGATAACATCATTGAGCGAGTTGACGTCTCTGACGGCGGCGACAATGTACCCGTGCATGATACTAAGCGAGCCGATGAGAGGCTGAGGACTCGTGTGCGAGAAGAATGGGAAACTCAAGGGCTTTCTTGCATTTTTCTAAAATCAAAACCGGCCAACGGATCTCGGGTAAACGGTTTTGATAGTTTGAGGACCTATATGTGCGGTTTGAGAGTTCGTGGACTTAGATGACACAAATAGTTTAAGGACCGCTGGTGCATTTCACTCCTCTTTATTTAAGAATGAACACTTTTTTGAACACATCAACGATCCATCACATACTGGACCGTAAAATAATGGGCTGTAAGCCCACAAATCCTAAGATGACGCTCCGGGGCCGGCCCAAAGCATCACCATTCCCGGTCCTCTAGGGTTTTATGCGCTCTCTCTCTCGCCTCAACTATAAATCACAGGAAAACCTCCGCCGCCGCCGCCATCTCCTTGCATCGCACCCCCTTCGCCTCGCGCGCCCAGCGACCCCGTCGCATCTCCGGCGAAGATGGTCGCCTTCAGGGTGTGGACAACTCTCTCTCTCTCTCTCTCTCTCTCTCTCTCTCTCTCTCTCTCTCTCTGTGCCATGTCGAGATCTGACCTCTGCTTGCTTCGTCTTGGTCGTATGTGGCTTCGTGCAGTTCCACCAGTACCAGGTCGTAGGTAGGGGGCTGCCGACGCCGACCGATGAGCACCCCAAGATCTTCCGCATGAAGCTCTGGGCCACCAACGAGGTCCGCGCCAAGTCTAAGTTCTGGTGAGGATTTGATTCAATTCATCCGCTCTTGGAGTCTGCCGCCGTAGGACATTGTTTACGCTCTTTGATTTGATGATGCTTTAGCTTGCCTGATTGATTTTGGCTTGTTTGGTTCTGTGCAGGTACTTCCTCCGGAAGCTGAAGAAGGTGAAGAAGAGCAACGGCCAGATCCTCGCCATCAACGAGGTTACCCCTTATCCTTGCCTCGTTTCACCTGCCATTGAATTGTAAATACTTTAATCACATGAATGTGCCCTGAACACAACCAAATCATGTTTCCTTGCAATGTGTAATGCCATTCAATCCTTGAGTTTGTTTTATTGCGGACGAACACCCTTGTGTAGTATTTAAATGAGGCATCTAATCTGGCGCGGGATTGCTGTTCTGCAGCTGTAGTCCACTGATCCGTTTGATGCTTTGTTCTTCAATTAATTTTGTTCATTGATTTGAGTTTCTTATATCATATACTGTATCTTTTGCATAGCTGACACGTTTCACTTTGGCATTTTATCTATAGATCTTTGAGAGGAATCCAACTACAATCAAGAACTATGGCATCTGGCTGCGTTACCAGAGTCGGACTGGCTACCACAACATGTACAAGGAGTACCGTGACACCACCCTCAATGGTGCTGTTGAGCAGATGTACACTGAAATGGCTTCCCGCCACCGTGTCAGGTCCCCTTGCATCCAGATCATCAAGACTGCTACCGTCCACTTCAAACTCTGCAAGCGTGATAACACCAAACAGTTCCACAAGTCGGACATCAGGTTCCCGCTGGTGTACCGCAAGGTCAGGCCACCAACCAGGAAGCTGAAGACCACCTTCAAGGCTTCAAGGCCAAACTTGTTCATGTGAGCCATGCCATCCTTTATAATATGTAAGCCCAGAAAGTTTGATGGATTGCTAGTTGAGGTCAATCTTATCTAAATGCAACCTATTGTTACTAAATGCTAGTTGGTAGGCCAATGCAGTGGCCTTTTTTAGCTTGAGGAATATCCTTTTTTTTTTCTTCTCTTGATCATATGATGACTCGTGGATAGTTCAATTCTCTTCGGTGTTGATGTTGATTTACATAAATGAATCAGTGGTGCTGGTTGCATACTTTTGATGATGGCTGCGTTACAATATGCGTACTTTCTGTCCTTGAAGTTATTTGCTTGATTCGGGCAAAAGTTATTTTGAGAAATTATTGTCATGTTCATTAGCATGTGTTTGGTCAAGTGTTATCCCGTGATTGTTCAGTATTACTTGAAAATGTTACATTTTCGAGCATCAGTGCCAAGTTTAATTAGGAGGGCAACTTTGCCGAGGTTACCAACAACAAATTTGGTTTCCTTTTTTTCCCTGTTGCCAATATAACAGTTGCAGTTGTGTTCAAGCTAATCCATTAACCATTTGGTTTTATGGATGAGCATCTCTGCAAACATTGTCAGTCTATTATGACTATTAATTTTTTTTGGCAATTTTATTTATATGGATTCTGAATTCTAAAGTTTTATTTTGTGGCCCCACAGAATTGCGTGATCAATTTGAGATTTCCATGACATGCTGCATTCGGTTTATTTTCTTGTAGAAGTCTGGTCTGGCCATCCCCCTTCTTTTTACGAAAACGTCTGAGCTAAATGATTGCATGCTGCGGTTTGACAACACTCCAGTGATTTTGTGAGGCAACTTTGCCGAGGTCACCAAGGATAATTTGATTTCCTTTTTTTCCCTGTTGCCTATATCATCTGCTGCCTGGTTGCTCTGCTTTCATTGGCCTTTGTGGTTGTATGATAGGCTTCCTTGCAGACATAAGCTTCATTGCTGACATTATTCATAATCAACTTCCTGCTTTGTTGCCCACTATTTCTAGTTTGATTTTTTACTGGTGTTCAGCTAAACTAGTTTTTTTTTTTCATGAATTCAAATTTGATATAAAGTTATTATGCTCTTGCCCTTATAAATGATGAAGGTCATATCCTTATTTCATTCTATTTTCAAGAATATTAAAATTTAGCTGGCAATGCTTCTCCAGTTCGTGGGTATTGAGCTTGTTGGCGTACCATCCAGTAGTGATTTGGTTTGCGGGTAATGTGGCGATACTTCTGTCGTCATTTGGATTTGTTGAATTGCTTTTAGGCTTGCTTGTATTTGTACACATGAACAAGTTCGGAATGGAAGCGTACTAGCATTATCGTGTTTGGAGTGCCAATGTCTTTGGTGAACATGCTCTTTGAATTGTTACTGTTCTTGACTAAACGACGTGCAGACAACGGGTGTTAGGTTAGTAGAGACGCAGTAATGTTTTTCCTCCTGCATGAAACTGTGTTCATAAATTTTTAACCTGAGAAGGTGCAAGTTTCCACTCGATACTTAAGTACAAGGAAACTTGTTTGAACATGCTGAACCATTCGAGGAAATTCAGTCTGAATTGTCAGAGCACCTTGCAATTGAATGTGCTATTGAATCGCACCTAAAAACAAGATCCAGTTGACTTCAGCATGTTTGTGGAACGTGCATTTTTCCACCTCAAAGAAAGGAGCTGTCTGTTCCCGTATATGTTTTTTTTAGCCGAACCTTTCGGTATACCGTAACAGTTTTAAACACTGAATTGAAAACGGCCGCATCCATCAGTCGACGACATGAGCCCTTGGATCAACACCCGTTCTGAACTCTTATTCTCTGTTTGAAATTGTAAAAGTGGAATGACAATGACACAAGCGGACAATTCTTTATTGCACAGTACATCTGTATTTATACACAGGAGGAAGAGTAGTGGGCAAGTCTTGTTGTGCCAATTGATTCCAGTCCGAGCGTCGTTGACACTCTGCCATGGATTTAGGATCTGGATCATTCAGAAGATTATCTGCAATCGTGGCTGAAAAGTAGGCGTCGACAATCGTAGTTTTACGATCATATGATTTTCCAGTATCTGAATAGTGAACGGAAATTTCTTGAACTCCTTGTGATTCCTCATGATTTCCCAATACAAGTGAGTCAGGGTGTTCCGATGTCCCAACTTTAGGATTGTGCACATCCGAGTTAGGTTGTGGATCATGTGGATCCACTGAGTGTATACAACTCTGTTGGTGTCTGTCAACATGAGGTTGACTTGCATTTACAACTGTGGAGGAAATCGTCCGTCGACGAGTGCTAGGAGCTACGTCCTGCTTTTTATTCCTCTCTTTCCTTGGACGCTTATTAGAAGCATCTACACCTTGCTTCGAAGTGGCCGTACTTCTCCCCCTCTTTATCGGAGAAGGGAGTTGAGTGGTTTTATTTGGTACCTCCACTCTTTCCGGCGCATTCCTTGCAGGGTTCAAGGATTTTGTGACACCTCTGTGGTCAGTAAATGCATCTGGCAGATTGTTTGCAATGTGCTGCAAATCAATTATTTTCTGAACTTGAAGTTCAGTCTCTGGAGTACGTGGATCTGCATGAGTGATGCCCTTAACATCCCAATCAATTTCCTGGCATTCATTGTGGTACTTGAAATCTCCCCTTAATGCCGGAAAATGATTCTCATTGAATATGCAGTCAGCATGCCGGGCAGTAAATAGATCCCCTGTGAGGGGTTCAAGATATTTAATAATCGACGGAGATTTAAATCCCACGTAGATCCCCAATTTCCTGTGGGGGCCCATGGCAGTACGCTGCGGTGGTGAAATCGGTACGTATGTAGCGCAACCGAATTTTCGCAGATGGGAAATACTTGGTGCATTTCCACGTACCAATTGCAAGGGAGATGTAGTATGATATGCAGTTGGACGCAATTGAATTAAATCAGCAGCATGAAGTACTGCGTGACCCCAACATGAGGTTGGGAGGTTGCAATTCTGCAACATTGGTCTTGCTATAAGCTTGATTCTCTTTATAAGAGATTCTGCCAAACCATTTTGTGTATGGACATATGGGACAGAGTGCTGAACTTCAATTCCTTGGGCCATACAATAATCATTGAAGGCTCGTGAAGAAAATTCTGCAGCATTGTCCAATCGGATTGATTTAATCCGCTGTTCAGGGAAATTTGCTTTCAATCGAAAGATTTGAGCAATTATCTTAGCAAATGCATGGTTTCGTGTCGACAAGAGACACACATGAGACCATCGTGTAGATGCGTCTATCAAAACCATGAAATACCTGAATGGTCCAGAATATGGTTGTATTGGGCCACATATGTCGCCTTGAATGCGTTCAAGGAAGTCAATAGGCTCATGTTGAATTTTAAGGTATGATGGCCTTAAAATCAACTTTCCCGTGGCACATGCGGTGCACATAAAATCCGAAGATTGCGGGAATTTGGCATCTTTTAAATCATGACCAATGGAATTGCCGATAATTTTCCTCATCATCCCTACACCGGGATGGCCAAGGCGATCATGCCAAATTTGGAATGTATCAACATTCTGGAAAATTACCTTGTATGCAACATGTGGTACGGGTCTGATGTATGTGTAGTACAATCCAGACGGTAAGGAAGGAATTCTTTCCAGAACTTCTTTGCCATATCCGTTATCTTTGGTAATAAGGAGAAATTCCTCATTATTCTCGTCATGGGTTTCAACATGTAACCCATTTTTACGGATATCTCTATAACTTAGCAGGGTACGAGTTGAATCAGGATACAATAATGCATCCTCGATTGTTACTTGTGTACCCATAGGAAGCGTAATAGTGGCTTGGCCAGAACCAACTATCATCGCATCGCGTCCAGCGATCGTCAAAACATTTCCTTGTCTTTTAGTAAGAGTTTGGAAATATTTAGTTTCCCTAAGTATAGTATTTGTGGTACAACTATCCACAAGGCACATTTCTTCCTCCATCGAATTGACTCCCGTAAATCTATATAGACGAAAATTAAATAAAATTTCATCAGATATATAGATACATGTAGTACATAACTTTATTTATTAATGTATCAAAGTGCTGATACTTATTACAATACCATTCAGTACCATCTACTTATTACAACTTTTTATTACTAGGACATAGATATCTAAACATCTGGGAGATGTTGGATCCTAAACAAGGTCTCCATACACGTCGTTCGAGTTGAATTCGACGAGCGTGTTCTCCGTGTCCATGTAGTCTTCGACGGATAATGGGCCTCCGGGTTGCAAATTGCTAATGGAGCAGGTTGTGAACCCTCCGCCTCATTGCTTGTCTTGGATTGCTGATTGAAGTGTGCTTCATAGCTTATCCTTGTGGCTTGCTGCCCTGGGATTTTTGGTACAGATCACACAAGTGTTTCGGGGTGCGGCATTTCTTAGTAGGATGGTTGTAACATCCACACTTCTGACAAGTCTTCTTGTCATTCTTAGGTTTAGAAATGCCCTTCCCTTTTGCCTGGCCATTAGACTTATTGCCTCTCTTCTTGTTGCGTCGCTTGGATTTACCCTTCTTTTGCTTGCTTGTGGAAGCATCAAAATTATTCTTGTTCTGGGCATTATAATTTACTTCAGGAAGAGGAGCAGCCCCAACCGGGCGTTGATGATGATTTTTCATAGTAAGCTCATCATGCTTCTCAGCCTCAAGTAAATCATTAATGAGATCAGAAAAGTTTTGGTAATTCCTAGCACGGTATTGATGTTTCAAGACCCTCTCAGAAGGGAGCATAGTAGTGAGAGTTTTCTCAATCTTCTCCGCTTCTGATACTTCTTTTTCACAAAACCGCAACTTGGAACAGATTCTGTGAACAGCATGGTTGTATTCTCCAATAGATTTGAAATCCTGGAGACGAAGATGGGCCCACTCATGGTTGGCCTTAGGCAGTAAGCATGCCTTTTGCTGTTCATATCTGTTCTTGAGAGAGTTGAACAAAGTACTTGGTTCTTCCTCCAACACATATTCAGCTTTTAAATCTGAATGGAGGTGCAATCTGATGAGTTGCAAGGCATAGAACTTGTATTGATCAGTAAAAGTTGGAGGTCTCTCAGCTGGTGGCGAGAGAGCTACAAGTATCCCACGGGCTGCCAAGCTTGTCTTGACATCCGTCGCCCATGTTGGGTAATTGTCTCCATCCTTAGCGAGTTCCTGGAACTCAGGGGCCATGGTACCTACATGGGGTACAACCAGAGATTTAATTAAAAATCATCATGGTGTAGTTGTAATATTCATGCAAATTGTGTAGATCTCAATATAGTATTTGAGAATGTGGTCCTCAAGATTATAGAGATTAACACTATAAGTTTGCATGAAAATTTGCAAGAAATAGAATTTCTAGTGCAAATGTGTGGTACGAGCAAGAGAATTAATCTCAATTGCTGGTATGTAATATGATATGCAATAAAATTATAAACATGATGTGCAAGAAGATTTAACTCTCAATTGCATAGTTGATGTTGTAGAAACATGTTGTGCATATCAATTAATGTGAATTAATTGTGGCTGACAAGATCTCAATTGTTAGCCAAAAATATTGCTAAGGTTGTTGTGTTTAATATAACTTTTTCTTCAATTAAGCGTTAGCAAAATGAAGATAAGTTTTTTGTGTTAATTTTCCCTCCAATTAAGCGTTAGCAAAATGAGGTAAAATTAATTGTGATGATTTGTTCTCTAATTAAGCGTTAGCAAAATGAGATCAAATCAATTATGGCATGTCATTTGTCCTCGAATTAAGCGTTAGCAAAATGAGGTCAAATTGTGATCTTGCAAGAAAATGTAATATTCAAATACAAGAATTTTGGTTAATTTGGTCTCGAATTAAGCGTTAGCAAAATGAGATCAAATTAATTGTGGTATTTTTCCCTCGAATTAAGCGTTAGCAAAATGAGGTAAAATAATTGTGACAATTTGTCCTCGAATAAGCGTTAGCAAATGAGGTCAAATTGATTGTGTTGTTGTAAGGAAATACAATAGTCAATTGCAAGGAATTTGATTAAACACATGAATATGTCTGTGGACATAATCTTTACACATCAGTACAGGGACTGGAAAGTAAATTTCAACCTATTACAATACTACGCACAAATACAGTAAAGTACATGGACTAAACTGGAATGTTAAACAACATCTAAACAGTAAGGTAAACTAAGGCCGTAATTCACTGGAAGCCTGAGGACTTGAGTGAAAAAGAGCCTGGATACATGCGTGCCCGCATGGGCTAAGCAAACCTGGGCTGTGGCCCAGCCGGCCTTTCGGCCCGAGAGGGAGGGCGCGAGGAGGGGTGGTGCGAGGGCGGCCCACCGGCCCAAAAAGGGTTTGCCTTTAAAAGGGCAGTTTGCCCGGCGGTTAGGGTTAGGAACCCTAACTGCCTATCCCTGCGCCGCAACCGTCGCCTCCTCTTGCTCCGCCGCGATCCAGTCCAGATCCGCCGCTCCCCCTCGCCGCCGACGTGCTCCTCATCGCCGGCGAGCCTCCCCCTCACTGCTGGAGGAGGAGATGTCGTTGGAGTCTTCGATGCGGCCGTTCATGTGGACGGCGCGCGTCGCCGTCGAGGACCATGCGCCGGGCTCGCGTCCCGGGCGGCGTGGTGGCGTGCCGGCGAGGTGAGCGAAGCGCCGGAGAAGAGGGCCCCCGTTCGGCGTGTGCGGCGACACCACCCCGGCCGCCGTTGAGGGGCCCGCGGCCGAAGATCCCGCCGGTTCCGCTCCGGTGAGGACATCGAAGTCCGGCGAGCGGGGCGGCGTCGACGGCTCCGCCCGCATCCGCGGCGCCAACTGGCCAGTTGTTGGCCTCCCTCTACCCCCAACGCGCATGCGTGCGCCACGGGAGATGTTGGAGGGCGGCCTGAGCGGCGGCGAAGGCGGCGGTTGGGGCAGCGATGCCGACTGGGATGAAGACGACGTCAAGTTGATGAGGGCGTCGATCATCGGTTCCTCCTCCGGGTCCTCTTCCTCTAATCCCGTCGCCTCATCTTCGGCATCGACGGCGGCGGGTGCCACGGCGTTGTTGGAGAAAGGCGGCGGTGCCGCGCCTTGAGCCGATGTAGACGGCATGGCGGCGGAGGTTGTGGCCGCCGCGGTGAACGACGACACGGCGGCGGCGACGGTGCTTGATCCTGCGCCAGGGCCGAAGAGGGGCGCGCGAGCGGCGTCGACCGGAGTCCCGAACACGAGGCGCGTCTCGACGGCCGGCGTCGGTGTTGGCAGGCGAGGAGACGGCAGCTCGTCGTCCACGACTGGGCTCCATGTGTGGCGCGTCAGGCCGTGGACGGGGCACCATCGATCCTCGCTCGGCCTGGCGTTGCAGCGGCTTGGTCCTGCCCCTGGATCACCACCAGGGACGCGGAACGCGCCGAGATCCAGGCGTCCGCCATGGTCCTGGTGGCGGTTGCCACGGCCATGGCGGCGGTTGTCGTTCCTGCGCCCACGGCGACCCGCGAACGACAGGCCACCACGACGGCCGTTGAAGACGGCGCGACGGCGACGAGTGTTGCGGCGCTGCGGGTGGAAGAACGGGCGGCGGAACGGGCCGCGGAAGATGCGGCGGCGTCGGAATGTCCGGCGGCGCGGCTGGAGCGCGCGCAGGACGAAGGCGAGGATGGTGAAGGTAATCGCATCAACGATCGGCATGGTGCTTACCAAGTCGATCTCGCCGGAATTCTTGTTCCCGTCGAGTTTAGAACTCGACGAGTTCTTGTTCCTTCTTTCTCGGCGAGTTCAGTACTCGCCGAGTCTTTTTCGCTCGTGGGTAGGCAAAGTGGCTGATAACGTGTTTGAAATTGTAAAAGTGGAATGACAATGACACAAGCGGACAATTCTTTATTGCACAGTACATCTGTATTTATACACAGGAGGAAGAGTAGTGGGCAAGTCTTGTTGTGCCAAGAGTCACAACTGTTCGCCAAAGGACGTCTGTCCAAAGGGTCTGACTACTTCGTGAGTGGGAACTGGATGTTCCCCCAACTGGTCACTTTGTATCGTAACATTCTCTTCGTCATGCACTTCCGACGGTGTTCGCACCGCCTCCCCTCCGGCCTCCTGCTCCGGTGGTGCCCCCGCTGCTTCCACCGTCTCTCTCCCCACTACTGTCGGGCTGTTCTGCTTGTCCGACCTCCTAGGTCCGGTGGCCATAGAGCCCTCCCTCAAAACTCAACTAATCCTTCAATCAACCCTAAAGCTTTGGCTGAACACGTCGACTGAGTAAAATGTAAATCCCTATATTTATAGAGGTGTACGTCTCCACGGTCGACTCGAAAAAACTGCGCCACGGACACTTTGCCACACAAGACGACAAGCATAATAATGCTGTGGCAGTCACAACTTTCACATGAACAAAGCATGTCTCTAATCTAGCGCCTCTTTAACTTTGTGAGCAGATAGAAAAGACCTTAAATTTTAATGTCACCATCATAAGAGTAGTTATAAATTACATTTTCAGATAGTACTTATTTAATGACTTAGATGTTTGTATTTTCTCTACGAAGGAAGTAAAAATTAGCTAGTTTTGACCAGAGATAACTCAACAAATCAACTTATTTTGGAACAGGAGGAATCACAGCGATTGTATATGCATGTAAAATGAACATGATTCATCCACTTTCGTCCCCATTTGGCTTCCTTTCCTTTGTCAAGTCAAACAGAAGAGTTTCATTTTTTTTAAAAAAAAAAGTCAAACAGAAGAAACTCGGATGCATCGTCCAGCTCCCGAGTCCCAACCTGTGATTTCAACTGCACCTACCGAGCTTAGCTTGCCCACTCCACCTCCAGCGGCGACTCAGCGACACGGCTTCCGCACCTGCTTTACCTACCACAACAAGCCGCGAGCCCGCGACTTTCCACCGCCCCTCTCTCCCCCGCCACACGCCCCACCCACCGTTCCTCCTCCAACAACCACTGTTCCCACCGGGCAAGCTTATACAAGCACCACCACCATTGTTCCAACCGGCCACCGGGCAAGCTAATACGAGCATCGCAGAGCGCACCCACGCCCAGTTCGTCCTCGATGGCTCAACAGCAACCGAATACAGATGAGGTGCTGATCCAGTCCAACTCCTCCAATCTTGCGCAAATCTCTTCCCCTGTCCGCATTACATCAGAATTTGTTCGGATCACCAGCGGAGGTGACGAAATTGCGATGTTTTCTGTCGGTGCAGGTGGTCCTCGGGCAGGAGATCGGCGGCGCGAGAGTGGTGACCCTGAACCGCCCGCGACAGCTCAACGGGATCCACGACAGAGTGGTGGGCTTCTTGCCTTTCCGATTCTTCTGCTAGTCTCCAACGGTTTGCTTCAGCGAAGGGCTTGCGGGATGTTCAGTGAGTTTTACGGTGGTTCCTCAAAAAATATTTAGCGATTGTTTGTTCCTGTTTTCTGGTTGTAGGTCTACCTCCTTGCCCAGTTCTTGGAGAAGTGGGAGAAGGATGATGAAGCTAAACTTGTCATTGTTAAGGTGCGCACCTTCCTACGACATATACTACTTTGTGACCGTGTCGAACATTCGTTGAGATCCTGCACGAAGAGCGAATGGCTAGAACCTAACTAAGTGTACTGCTCAAGATAGACAATGCAAGTGTTCTGTTCAGCAAGTTCAGCAGGATATGGATGTGTTGGCACTAGCCACTAGTTTTCTATCTTGCTGTGAAATGAGAAATTGTTGAAACAGTAATATTTGGCAGTTGTCAGAAGTAGATGAATGTGATATAATGCTGTTTGATCAGGGAGCCGGACGTGCATTTTCTGCTGGTGGAGACCTAAAGATGTTCTATGAAGGGAAATCAGGTATGAGAAGAATTACATGACATGCAAGCAAATTACTCGTATCAATCGTAATAAGTGATTCCGATTACCTAATATTTTCTCAAGTTGTACAATGCAATTACTGCTTTTGCAGATGATTCCTGCCTAGAGGTGGTGTATAGAATGTATTGGCTCTGCTATCACATTCATACGTACAAAAAAACCACGGTGATGCCCCCTTTTGTGCTTGTAAGATGACCATTTTATCAACCTGGAAAACTATGTGTTAAACCAACGGTTATATGCTCCAGGTGGCTCTTGTCAATGGCCTTGTCATGGGTGGCGGTGCTGCCATGGTTGCTCCACTGAAGTTTGCAGTTGTCACAGAGAAAACAGTACGTGACCCGAGCACTGCTTTTGAGACCTATATACTTATGTCTTAATATTATTTATGAATTTATTTCTCAGTTAATATTATCTTCTTGAAATCCTTATGAAAATATTGGTGAATTTAAACCTGTACTTTTGTCTTCCGATTTCTGTGATATGCTGTTTTCATAACAGACCACACGAAAAAAAAATATTTTGATAGTCACTGATTCTAAATCTGACTCTGTTTTTTTGGGAAATTCTCCTAATGACTGATCGTTTTTATTTTCTGTAGGTTTTTGCTACTCCTGAGGCTAGTGTTGGATTGCACACAGATTGTAGTTTTTCCTACATCCATTCTCGGCTCCCTGGATATTTAGGTAAATATAGTATTAGAACTTTTATTCACAATTACGCATAATACAAATGCACATGGGCTTTACTGCAGGCATATTGTAACGAGCAAATTAGCGATTACAGATCATATAACATAAATAATAGTGATGATCTGCTCACTATCTTCCTTTCGAACTATCAGGGGAGTACTTGGCTTTAACTGGTGCTAGATTGAATGCAATGGAAATGATTTCTCTCGGTCTTGCTACTCATTTTGTCAGTTCCAATGTAAGATATCCAGCAGTCACCATTTCTAGTTTTATTGGTTTCATTGAATTATTCCTTACCTTGTGTCTGTGTTACATACACAAATACTCCAGTTGAGATGCATGCTAATAGTGCTTGCCTGCAGCTCAAGTACTCAAATTAGTTGTGATCTGTGTGGCAGAAATTGGAAGATCTCGAAAAGCGTATGCTGAATTTGAAAACAGGTGATGAGTCAGAAGTCCGAGCTGCCATTGAAGAATTCTCTACAGATGTTCAACCGGATGAACAGAGTATTTTGAACAAGTACAGATCTGTTACTTATCACTCACATATGCTACTTATTTGATTTACTGAAAATAAACTAACAGTGGTATGTCAACCTTCGTTTGATATGATAGGCTTCCAATCATCAACAAATGTTTCTCTGCTGAGACTATTGAGGACATCATAAAAGCATTTGTAAGTTTTAAACACTCATATTTTAGTCTCACTTTTCTATGCTGTGAAACCTCCACTCCCTAGATTGTGTCAGAAAACTAGTCACATATCTATTTTAAGAAAAAAAAAAGAGTTGTTACTGATGCTTAGATAGGGTTCATTCCACATTCTGTACAATGCAAAGAATTACTTTGACTAGAAGTTGCCATTTTTCTGTGCGAAAGTTCCATTTCTTCTTTATCGCAGCTAGAAACATTCAAGCAACATTGAGTAAACAATATTTTGATACTGAGCCGCTGAGTCATACTTCCACCATCAAACATCTCTTTACCACTGTCTTTGTAACAACGCAATTAAGTATGCTGGCGTGTTTCATTAAGCATTGCTGTTGTTTTTTCTGTTGTAGGAATCAGAGGCGACCATTGATGAAAACCAATGGATAGCGCCAGCCCTAAAGGGTATGAGAAGATCATCTCCTACTGCAATGAAGATAACACTGAGATCGGTACAAACTCTCACTCAGTGTTAAATTACTGAATATACTACATTGTCGGCTCATAGAGATTTAGCTTGTTCTGTAAGGTGAAGGCAAGAGGTAGCTACACTAGTTCTCTTGGTATTTAGTTGTCCTGTATTTACAATGCCACCTAGCTCCTCCTAGACTAGGAGTTCTTTTAGTTGCTTTGTTCTTTTGCGAACTACTATCAGTTAACCCTTAGGTATATGCACCAACAGTGAATTTCTATTTTCTCTTCAGAAGTTTGTCTAGGGTATGCCCTAACAGTGGATTTCTATTCTCTTCAGAAATTTGTCTAGGTTTATTAATGATTTTGTTCTTTAACTGTTCAGATCAGAGAAGCTCGGAAACAGAGTTTGCCTGAATGTTTGAAGAAGGAGTTCAGACTTACAATGAATATTCTCCGGTCTGTTGTTACTGGTGATGTGTATGAGGTCTGTAGAATAATCTGTTTTTATAAGACGGTTCTTCAATTAGCATTTTGACAATTTAAAAATTGGTTACATGACAGGGCATCAGAGCTCTTAGTATTGACAAAGACAATGCCCCTAAGGTCTGGTCCCCCTCCTTCCATCCTCATCCATGTAAGTATAGCTGTTTCTCGCAAGCGTTTTCTGAACTTCTCTATCACGCCGCAGTGGAGTCCTGCTACCCTTGAAGAGGTGAAGAACGAGGACCTTGACCGTGTCTTCCAGCCATTCAGTTCTGAGCAGGAGCTCCATGTCCCATCTGGCGATTCCAACAGGTGAGTTGTGATCCAAATCTCAAACATTTATGCAGCCTGTGTCGATTGTTTACAATTACCACATCAACGATGCGCAGGTGGAGCGGGAAGTATGAGACCACAGTCTATGCCCAAGCCTCGCAGTAGACTGGAAAATATTCGGTTTGTGACACGCATGCCAGGTGTCTGCGCAGTGTAACACAAGTGTAACAATGCATGAACTGAAAAACACAACAATATGACATAGAGCAATGAAGCATGTTTAGTTTGATCACATCTAAGCATCAATGAAAGCTTGTTATGTAACGCATGAAATTCATGTCATGTTCAGACAGAGACCATATACTACTATCTCCTTGTATCAGGAATAATCCGACTCCATGTACAAACTCGCGAACTTATGATGCGTTCTCTGGGTCAGGGCTTCCCTAACTGACATAATCTCTTTCACAGCAGCTAGTTCAGTCTCCTCAAATTGCACCCCTACTTTCTTTAGGTTCTTTGCTTCAGTTAGCAGACAAACCATGAGGCTCTTTTCATATTCTTCAGGCTTGAACCCAAGAAACTTGAACTCCACCAAGCTGGTAGTTAGGCAAGGTATATTTGACAGCCTCTCTTTATGATCGGTGAAACAGGGCACTACGTCGACCTCATCTATTTCAGCAGCCATGTCCTCGTCTGTTTCAGAAGATATGTCCTCGTCTATTTCAAGAGACATGCTCTTGTTTCCCCCATCAGCCTTGTCCTCGTTTGCTTCAGCAACCTCATCGGTATTAACATCCTAGCACAAAAGAACGGTAAGTTAGTGACAAATCAGTCAATGAAACTCGAGATGATTAAGTGCTACTCGGATAAGAAAGGTGATATTAGATACCGAAAGAGTTAAACGCTGTAGGTTAGGACAACTCTCGAGCAGCTTCAGCAGGAAAACAGCTTCTCTTTCTCTTGAGAAATCCAAGCTCACTGATAATATCCTCATGTCTTGAAACATAACGCTCAAATTTGGAGTGTCTTTGTATTCAGATGATAACATCTGGAAAAAAAAATCAACACAATAAGCTGAGGAGATGGCATAAACATGTATGGCTGCTATGTTGCTTGTTTCCCCAGAATTTTATCATATCCATAAATCTTGATGGTGCATGTTAGCTTATCAGTACCATGCACTCTTTCCTCTATTAAACATCAATACACCCTATTCCATTGCAAACATGAGATTAGGAGACATCAACCCTACTCTTAAGGTTTTATGAACAAATGCGTGCAAGTTTTGCAACAATGCTTGTCTTGCAAGTCTATAAAGTCACGGAAACTATGAATAAATGTTGTGTCTATGACTCTTCTCATTGTTATCGGTTCATGGCATGAAGATCACTACCATGTCATGAACAGAGTCTACAAATACACAGATACTATTGCACGGAACATGAAGTAACAACTAGTGAAGTATGTAATGAAAAAGATGGAGCTAAGATAACCTTTATTGCCAGGCCTCTAAGGTTGAGGAGGTTCAGCCTCGTGGCAGCATCCAGGAACGACCGAACTTTGAATAAGTTCATTGGTCTCCGCGGCTTGGAGATGTGCAGGTATACCTTCCTGACCTCCGGTGCAGGCTCCAGCTCGAAACTCCTTGCTTTGGCCCGCGTATACAACGTGATAGTCCTCAGCCCCGGTGCCCTGACCACAACCTCGGCTTGCTTCAGCGGCGGCCTGAACATGAGATTTCTCACGGATGACGACTCCACCGTACAGCAGCCGCCCGCGCCGAGCCCCGTGCAGTACTGCATATCCAGCGTCTCGAGGAAGGACGCGGAGGCTAGGATTTTGTTGATGATCTCCTGGTGAATTGCAACGCGGTGGAGCCTGAGCGTGCGGAGGCAGGGGCACGCAGGTTCCGACCAGCGCGGCACGGCGCATGTGTCCAGGGTAAGCACAACGAGGGAGCGGATGGATAAGACGAGCTTGGGCACCCGCGAGCGACGGGTTAGACGGATGGTGAGCTCTGAGAGGCCGTGCCCGGCGGCGGTCCTGAGGATGGGGCCGAACGTGGAGGGGGGGATGGCAGAGTGTGGGGCGATGGCGAGGCGGCGGAGGCGGAGAGGCGGGGCGTCGGGCAGCGGCTTCGGGAAGTGGGGCTCGTGGAGGGTGAGCGAGTCGACGCGATCGAGGAGGGTGGGCACCTGGGCGTGGAAGTGGCGGGAGGCGCCGGCGAGCGAAGCGGCGGAGCGGATCGGGAGGCGGGAGGTGATGGAGCGCAGGAGATCATCGTTGAGGTGGGTGAAGCAGTCGGGGCCCACGGTGCGCGCGCCCACGCCGCGGCGCAGGCGGCGGCGCCGCTTGCGGGGTCGTTTGCCGGTGGCGGCGCGGACCATCGTAGCGTGCGGTTGGAGCTCGGAGGGGGCGAGAGGGATCGGTGGGATGGATCCGGGCTTGTTGCGTTTGAGGACGACGTCTTCTAGAGAGTTTGGGCTCAGGTTGGGACGTGAAGGCGCTATTTATTTTAGCCGTCGGGCTTTTGGCATCGTGCGCTGACTCCTGGGAAATCGACGAAGTCATCGGCCTGTCCGGCCCACTTAATTCTCAGTCGGCCCAGAACCGTATACGTATGTTCACTTTACTCTTTTTTTGTTCCTCAAAAAAAAAAAACTTTACTCTTTTTTTTAGTTCCTCAAAAAAAAACTTTACTTTCTTTTTCTTTTCTTTTGCTTCACGTATTTTTCTTTTTTAGGTCACATATTTTTCTATATCTATACAGTATAATTTATCGCGTATATAATTTTTTGGTACATTAAATAAACCAAAAATTCTACTCTTAGTGTTTGCATAAGCCTAATCAACAACTGTGGAGGTATATTTCAACATTTTTTTCAAGATGTGTGTTGCAAACAAAGATAACGCCTCGCTCACAGAAAATCTTATTCTTCTATTTGGCACATTGTATGCCTGTCATGACACATAATTTGTCATTATCATATTGTTTGTGTATGGAAACGAATACAGAAAAAAAAACAGTAGTCATGTCTCTCACGTGTGATACGCATCACCAATCCTAATAGATAACTCATTAACTTATATATTCTTGCCTCGAAAAAAAAATATTTTCTTTGGGCGCAAGATAGCTATCTTTTCTAACCTATTTACAACAAGTTAAATCATAGAGACAAATATACTTGGTAAACAATGTTGTAAATTACGTGAACTAAGCGCCTCTATTTTTTTTTCTCCTTCTCCTTTTTGAGGCAACCAACACCCCCCTCACATTATTCGCCTCACGCAAACAAACCTGGAAACCCACCGAATGCCACAAACCCACAAACAATGGCCGTGGAGCCTGTGATCACCATCCAACAAGGAAAGCATACTCATTGGCAACAGGCTCAAGCCACACAGCCTTCCATCATAAAACCCCCCAGTTGCTTCTGCCCTTTCCAAACATGACCGTTGGGTGCTGTCCCCATCTCGCGATCCCTGAAATACTACCACCGGCGCCGCGCTGGCGCAATTGTCCCCCAAGGATCTCCGCTCTCGCGCCCGCGTCATTCCCCGCACCCACACCGGCTCGACCGTTGCCGACCCCGCTCCGCGCAAGCGCTCCCGCTCCCGCGACCCCCTCCCCGCGCCGCGTGCGCGAGCCGGCGCGTATGGCTTGCGCCGCCACCATGTCCGTCGATTTGACCCCCGCCCGGCGGCGGTTGAGGTGAAGGCGGTTGGAGAAGAGGAGGAGGTGGTGGAGGTGGAGGGAGGAGGCTGCGGCGGAGGGGCCGTGGTGGTGGCTGCCGCGGACGCGGAGGGGCACCCCTACGACTTCCATGTGTCCGGGCCGCGCAACCTGCCGCCGCCCAACTGGAAGGAGATCATCAGATCGAGCTGGTATGCGGTCGCGCTTGCTGTTTGTTTGCAATCTTGCGATTTTCGTGGCACGTCGTGGGGTGGGTTCGTTAAAGCTGCGGGCTTTTAGGTTCTCAATTTGGAACACGGGTCGCTTGGTTTTGCGGCGGGGCCACCTTGCTCTTGGCCGCTGCTCTGCGCATTGGACGGGGATAGGAGAATGCTCAACGATTTCCAATGCCCCTCCGTTGCTCGCATTTCTCACAATGGAAAATTAAACGGGATTCGATCGGATATGTAGATGAAAATCCCCAACTTTGCTGGATCGAATCATGCGCCCAAATTGATCGTTTTACCTTGAAGCTACATTGCGATTTGCAGTACCAGCTGCACGATTCGATCCAATTCAAGAGAAAAACATTACACGTTTTACAGGACTTGTATTATTTTAATGTCATTTGCAAGCGTTTTGATTTGTTTCACGGCCATGTGATGATTATGCGTGTTCAGAATGCAGTTATAGCAGTATGTTAGTATTCCTACAAGTAAAGTTATCTGGTTGCATAGAAACCTAGGGAATTTCTCTGACTCTCTCTTGGAGGAAATCGAGATTGGAGAGAAAAAAAAAGAAGCATGAGTGATAATTCAAGTTTCCTGTGCTTAACGCGTTCTGTCCGTGGTTGTCCACACGCTTTTGTTGTGTCCCCATGTGGCTCTAGTTCCCATGGCTTGGGCTTTCCTTTTATGGCCTTTACTTCATCGTTAAGTCTTTGTGATTTGCTCAAGTTTTCTAGACAACGCAGCAGGAAATGGGACGAAATCGATTTCAATATGTCAGATTAGCTTATGCTGGTGGTCAAAATTTCCCTGTTGCCGACATGTCATTACAAACTATAACGTAATCTTCAGAGCATTGACAGGAAATGGCCAGGGATGAACATTAAGCGATTAACTGCTCAAAGGAAATATAAACAATGGTCCTGCCAGGAACCTTCACTAAGAAGGCTCCTATCAATAGTATAGTACTATATTGGTTTGAACGGGGAAGCCAGATTCCAGAATATTGTCATTTCAAGCCTGAAGTCAACCATTTAAATGACTAGTGTCCGACGCGTGTTCTCATGCGCTGGATTCGTGTCGTGTGTGTGGACCCATCTGTTGGTGTATGTGTCTCCACTCTCTTTTGAGAGGGCATATCCATAATATAATATATTACAAACCATTTAAATGACAAGTTATTTCTTTCTTCCCAACTTGACTTCACTGTGTCCTAATCCATTTGTAACCATCTGCTATAGATTATAAAGCTATCATTCTTGTTTTAAATATATTTGCAGGAAGGATTCGTTCTTACTTCAGTGAACCCTATGATTCGTTCTTACTGCAGTGAACCTAATATATATTTGTAACAATATGCACTAGATTCTAAAGCCATCTTATTTGCTTTTGCAGCACAGATTCGTTCTATAGATTCTAATGCCATTATCCTTGCTTAAAATTGATTTGCAGGAAGGATCCAAATTACAAAAGAATGGTAATGGCCTGCTTCATTCAAGCAGTCTACCTGCTTGAACTGGACAGGCAAGATCAGAAAGGTGAAGAGGATGGCCTTGCTCCAAAATGGTGGAAGCCCTTTAAGTACAAGGTCACTCAGACGTTGGTGGATGAAAGAGATGGTTCAATCTATGGTGCCGTGCTGGAGTGGGATCGGTCCTCTGCTTTGTCTGACTTCATCCTCATAAGGCCAAGTGGTGCACCGAGGGCCGTATTAGCTCTCAGAGGAACACTACTGCAAAAGCAAACTATGAAGAGAGATCTTCAGGATGACCTTCGCTTCTTGGTATGGGAAAGTTTGAAGGGTTCAGTAAGATTCATAGGTGCTTTAGAATCACTAAAAGCAGCAGTTGAGAAGTTTGGCAGCGCCAATGTTTGTGTTGCTGGGCATTCCTTGGGAGCAGGCTTTGCGCTTCAAGTCTGCAAAGAGCTTGCCAAGCAAGGAGTCTTTGTGGAGTGTCATCTATTCAATCCACCTTCAGTTTCACTGGCTATGAGTGTAAGGAGCATGAGTGAGAAGGCCAGCTATCTATGGAAGAAAGTTAAGGCTAGTCTGCCATTGAAGGAAGAAGCAGCAACAACGCTTGAGGTTGACAAGGAAGAGGCGAGTGTCAAGAAGAGATTGCGCACAGAGAAGAAATGGGTGCCACATCTGTATGTAAACAACAGTGATTACATCTGCTGCCACTACAACGCTCCTTCTTGCCCATCAGAAGCATCCGATGATGCTTCCTATGAACAGCAACAACAGCGCAAGGCAAGTGAGATTGCAGGTGATGTGGTTGCAAAGCTCTTTGTGACATCAAAAGGCCCACAGAAGTTTCTTGAGGCGCATGGATTGCAGCAGTGGTGGTCTGACGGTATGGAGTTGCAGCTGGCTCTCTATGATAGCAAGCTCATAAACAGGCAGCTGAAATCCATCTACACAACAACAGCAGTGTCATCTCCTGCAAAATCATAGAGGCAGCTCAAGTCGCTGTTACAGGAGTCGTTAGAAATGCTCTTTCTAATCAGTTTGCGCTTCTATCAACTGAGACCAATTCATTACTATGTCTGTAACCGAAAATATAGTCAAATAATCTGCTTAAAGAACAGCATGGAAAAATAAATGCATTATCCGTCAGATTTGGCTCAATAATATCAACGTTCTGATGCTACTACGAGTGTGCAGCTAACGAGGCGTGTTCGGCTGCTCACTTTTGCAGCCGGCTGCTGCTGCTTCCCCTTCACATGGCTACAGTGCTGCTTCCAGCAGCTACAGTGTTCTCTCTCAGAAAAACAGACTGAGATTCTGTGGCTTGCTATTGGAACAGGTATGCATCGAGCTTTATGTATCGTCAAAGGAAGAAAAATGAAGCTATGATTGCACGAGATAAAAGAGACGCTCGCTTGTACTAATGTAACATGAAAATTAAACCATAGTTAGTACTACGACATGACTAACGAACAGCTAAAAAAAGATAACTCGACTCCGCTGGGGATCGAACCCAGAATCTCTGGTTCCGTAGACCAGCGCCTTATCCATTGGGCCACGGAGTCTGGCCCCTGCTTAAAATATGATCGCACCCGCTGCGATCAGCCGCTGGTTTGAGGTGAAGGTGGGGGAGGACGATGAAGGAGCCTCGATCTTGCCGCTCGGACCATGTAATTTTACAGCCAGCCTCCATAACCGGTCTGCAGCCATGGGCCTCGATCTTGCATGCTCGTTCGTCCATGTATGATGTGTGTCCTTGCAGACGTCAACCAGATTCCGCAGCAAAGGAGCATTGCGTGATCTTGCTGTGCTGTGGTGAATTTACTTTTCACTGCTCGCAGACTCGTTTGGTAGCTTGGCTCGTTTTATCCGTCAGGACTGGTGGTATTCTTCCCTCTGTTCTGGTGGTTGCTCACGTGCTCTGTTACCTTGCACTGTAAAACTGGGCTCTGTCTTGTGAGTAATCTATTCTACTCGTGCTTACGGGGCTAGAGCTTTGGGCACTATCAAGCTCATCCTGTTATATACCTCGTCTAACAAAGAGGTTAAGTTGTTTATCTCAAAGGCACAGCAATTTCCAATACCGCTGATTACTGAATCAAGGGAGTCAAAGGTGCTTCTGTATACCCTTATGTCCCACATATACCCTTACCATAGATCAAGGACTGAAAAGTTTGCTGCTCTCCTCATTGCACACTGCAGAGAACCTGGATCCAGCCTCAGTATGCGTGCGGGCCTTGCCGGTAGTTGTACCTGAAAATTCACTGGGCACACTGCTCAACAGAAATCTGAAGAGAACTACTCGTAGCCCTGAGAAGTGAGCTTCGACCTTTCTCGGGAGGAGAGGACGAATTGGAGAATATAAGTGAGCTTTGCCTTTGTCGGTAGCACCAACATACCATACCAGTTAGCCTTGCTCTTGCAGGAAGCAACAGTTGTGTAGAACAAAGAGTCTGAAACCACTTAACGAAACACAAAGCCTTCTTTAGCATCGCACTGCCGTGTAGATTTTAGAACACATTAATTACACGATATTTTTGCATTAAGAGTCGAGTTGTATTCTAACAAGAAAAATCTTGTGTTCCTACGACATGATTTTGGAGGCAACACTTCGCGGAACCTCAGAACCGGTGTCAAACTGTCAATACTAGTATACTGACAGGAAATGATTCAAAGTAAAGAGCTTCAATATGGTCCTAACTGAGATCATGACCAATAAATTCCTCGCATTAATAATGTTTAGCATCTGTCCTCTTTTGCCTTTCCCCCTCCAATTCATGGCGGCATGGTCCTTTCCTGGAGTAGTTGATCAGCACCACCCTGTCGCGTTTCCTTTGTTTTTATGATCTCCTTTCTTGGGCAAATTAATGCTGACACTTGCCCATGGATCAGACAATTAAGCGTATTTGTTTGTATCAGATTTTTTTTATCTAGATCAATAATATCTTTTTCTTTTTCAGTGGCTTCCTAGAACCACATTTTAGACGCGAAATTGCTTATCATGAGATCATGAGAAATGAGAACAAAATGCATCGGATCATACAGATACATCAAAATGTTAATGCGGCTTGTGCATTTGGACCAACTTCACTCGGCTTTATCTCCAATTTGAAGCTATGTACAAATTACTACGTAGATAGGTACGATATATTACTGACGTATTACAACATCAATATATCACCAAGGAAGTGTTAGAAACAGAAGGAAACAAAATCAAGGTAAAAGGGGGAAAAAAGGGAGAAGAAGATCGGAAGGGGATCAAGCTAGAAGAATGAGAGGACCAAGAACAGGATCGAGTCAGTTGTCGCTCGACTTATCGGTGGCATTGGCGACGACGACCGGGGCGGCGCAGGGCGGCAGGGGACTGCGGCCGTCGTCGAAATTCTTGGCGTAGCTGACGGCGTCGTAGCCGAACGTGATCGTCCTGGACGGTGCTGCCGACGGGGTACTGCAGATGCACTTGGTCTCCTGCGCTAGCCGCCTGAGTAGCTTCCGCCACGCGCGTTGCCCGCACCATCCGACGTCGCGCGACAGGACGAGCTGCGCGCGCCGGACGACGGCGGCGGCGGCGCGGTGCTTGCCAGGTCGTGGCCACATGGTCACGGAGGAGGGGGACGAGGAGGAGGCCATCGTGGGGAGAGACACTAGAGTGAGAGAAGTGGGCAGTTACACACCAAAAAGAAGTTGTGGTAGCTATTGATCACACGGGAGAAAATAAAGGATCTCTATTAACCTTTTTCTTTCCGTAAGAATCTCTATTAACCTTTTTCTTTTCGTAAGAATCTCTATTACCTATTATACATATGGTTCATATTTTTTTAAGTAATTTCACGTAAATATAAATCATAATCCTTAAAGTTCTTGATAATTTCAACCGACAAAAATAATATTAATCGATATTTGTTTTTCCTTTTATGCATGTGCAAAGCATTCTAATTTTACCTATTCGCAAAAAAAAATATACCTAAATATAAAGCATAGCCCCTAAGCTTCATGATATTTCCAACAGAGAAAAATAATATTATTGGAAGGTTTACTCTTTTACGCACGTGCAAAGTATCCTAATAGAAAGGCTAGTATATGTTGTAGTATTGTCACTTTACTCCTCGTTCACTTAACTACAAATTGCAAGTTACATAGTAATTGGTGGCATAGGCAAGCGAGTTAGCCTAAGAAGAAAGGGAAAAAAGTATATTTTCTTTCGAACAAAATATTAGCTCGATTCACTCCTTCAAACAATTCGATTTGATGCAACATACCCCCTATTGCGATTTTTTTTTCTTGGCGAAATTTTAATTAGAAACTACAATTTGAAGTGATGATATGTAGTTCACACAACAACCTACGTTAAAATCTGAAATATTTTTCTGATATTGTTTGTAGGATTTTTTTTTCAGAACACTGAATATGTGTGATTTAATCTGGACAAAAAAAAATGTCTATAGAACACCCACTTCTTGTTATAGAGCATCATTTTTTTCATTGTCTTCTAGAGACCAAATGAAAAAAAAATTAGTGTCATATGTACAAATAGCCCTTGTTTGTATGGATGTATCGTTAAGTGCTTTTAAGTTGTGTAAATTGTATCTTAAAATAATTACTATAATATAGGTTCTCGTGTCAACTATCGTCATATAAAAATTGAGTTTCAAATTAAATTTGTATGCTGATGGAAAAAAAAGAAGAAGACAAACTTCAATAGGGGGTACATTGCAACAAAATGAATTGTTTGAGGGAGTAAATTGAGCCATGATTTTGTTTAGGATGTAAAAAGGACAAAGTAAATTGTTTAGAAGAGTTAAATAGTTTTTTTTCTAAAAAAACATGAAATAAAATTATTAAAAAACACTTACCTTTTAGGGTTTTTTATAGCCACCTACAAGGCCAAGTTTAAGACTCTTGACAAGGACCACAGGACTTAGTTCCATCCCATGGACCGTGGTGTTTTACATATATGAAAAGCTTAAAGTTGACACGAGAAGTTCAAGGATTTTGAGCCAACCTGGTTGTGTGATCTCATGCCCATGCTACCTTCGCTAACATGCCACCTTGCCAGATTGTCTCTTTTCTTTTCCCTCAATGGGTTTCCGATCCTATGTCCTTCTGAGCCTCTCTTTCACATAGACATTTCTAGGAATCTAAGCCTATCATCGAAGCCCTAGGTGATGATGTATTCTCCTGAGAACTACTAGATGTCATGAGAAATAACAACCCTGATTCATCCCGTATAATCCCCTTTTAATGATGTCATGAGAAGTTGCAACCTCAGCCCGGCAAGGTAGGTTCTAGCTTTGCTATTTTCTATTCTAGGCGAGTGTGAATTTGTAAACACGCAGGTTGGGCGCACCAAATCTGCCAAAGCAAACTCCGATCATCCTTGTTTAGTTCATTTCAATAATAATAATAATAATAATAATAATAATAAAGAGCCTTGTTTTATTTAAAAGAGTGTTTAGTTCATTTTATGCAGGTTACAAAGTGCGAAACCTTGTTTATGGTGCTCATTGGTTGCTCCAATGACCCTGAGGTGTTTCCTAAGCCAGCAGCAAATATTTAGGAACTTAAATCGGTGTTTTTCCCCAAAATCTGCTGAACAGGACGTTGTTAGTATGGCAGTGATACATCTGTTGAGCTGTCTTTTCAAGTCGAATCATCTCAGGAAAATACAGTTAGAAAGTATGTATGTTACCCTTCTCTATCATAAATTAGATGAAGCATTTTCCTGTTACTGTCATGAACTAAAATGAGGTACAGTAACCAACTTGAGGGCACAAGAAAACACACGACAAACCAATTGCCAAACCATGACGCTATTTCTAAGGCTATTTACATCTGTTAATTCTTCAAACATTTACCCGATCCTCAGTTCTAGCGCATATCCTCATAATGTGCATCCCTTCGATGATAACCATCCTCAGTTCCATTACTGAAGTTACCTTCAAGACGGACTTAAAGATTCATCGGGTACCACCAGCTGTTACAATGCCATAAGGTGCCAAGTGCCACTGATGGAAAAACTCCAACATCGATCGTTTGTCTTCAGATTAAATTGGGCTTGACTTGAGGGCCTATATGTTGAGAATTTTTTATATATATAAATCTAGCTATGCAGTGTCATCGGTTTTTGGGGAGCATATTTAGCCATATGATTTAATAAGAACTTGACATACAGTATAATATTTGGAGTACCTTATTTGAGGATGTAACAGCAGTCCTCCACTGTGGATCCTGTGTAGTTGATGGTCTTTCCCTGAACAAAGTGATCACTCTCGATTCTATTGGCCTTTCTACAGCTTGTCGATGAGGCATATCTCTCATGATCCATAAAACAAATCCGGACGGCACCGACGAGCCTACAAGGAATGTACGAAAATGACTCAGCAGATAAGCACCACTATAACAAAGTAAAATAAAGAAGTGGACATGCCTAGTTCTTTGATGTGCACTCTGCACTGTGAATTGAACGATCAGTGAGAAATGAAGAAATGAAACAAGGCATACGTGCACACCATTTGTTCTACTTTTCTAATTCTTGTTTCAATTCATTTCACTTCAATGTGTGCAACAGAAGTACTAATTACTTCTGCTTTGACCAAGAAGCACGCTATTTGCTTGGCAAGAAGTTCTCAATAAGATGAGAAAAGATCCACATAAACCCAGATACACAAGGGGAAATAGAATGGCAATGCTCCTTGAAATTTATTGTCAACAACAGGTGAAAACAAACATTTCCTTAGGCCCTCGAAGACACAAACAAGTATAAGGTACAGTACTATAGCATTACTTTTAAATTAGACCTCAAACTAGTATAACATATAATATAACAAACGTGGCCATAACTCATAAGTAGCAGCGACTAGTAAAGATTAAGGACTGGATGGAGGTCAAGCCCTTAAATATGACAATTTAGCAAGAACTTTGCTCAAATATAATGCTTAGTTCCTCACTTCAAGTAATCTGATAATTTATCAGAACATGAATGGGTTGAGCCCTTAAATCTCATAATTTATCAAATGACATGCATGCTTGCAGATGGAAGCAAACCTGCAAGGACAAATGCAGATAACATGAACCCTACAAACATATGCATATATGCCCCATGGGAAAAAGTGACTCATTTAATACCACATCCCACCACTTCTGCGCATGGAAGACGATGCTAACAAGTACTACCTAGTGAAAGACCATAGACATACGGAGTTCTTTTTAAAAGCCTAAAGCGCATAAAAAGATACCTATGGAGTAATATACAAACAAAATAACAGCATTATAGATGATATCAGCATCTGTAGAATACCAATACAAAAGTACCTGCAACAAAAAAAGTATAAAAATGAAAATCACCTGACAATAGATGAAAACTCATGGATTAACTCTATTGTACATAATAATGAACTTACTGGAACATTAGTCACAAGTGCTAGTATAGCAGAAGATGAGAAACAAATCAGTGAGACAGCAGCTAAACTGGCAACCTGCAGGGAAGCAAGGATTGTCAATTTGAATAGAGCAGCAAAACTGTGATCGTACTACGAATAAGGGCATGTTAAAAATAGCATCTGACAGTACAGAATGATATATGAATGTATAGTTACCTAACTAAGTGAAGAAGAATTTGAGTTTCCTTTCCTTATAACTACACTATACAGTAAAACCTTACTAGATACAGAATGCAGATGCAAGAATGGTAGTCCTGGGGGAAGATATACCTTCCACTTCTCAGTCGATACAGTTTCTGAACGAACTTTGCTCATCTTGGAGAATAGCAATGCACCTACACATCATCATAGAACCCAAGAGAAAATACCAGCAAAAGAAAGTTAAAACACTGAAGCCTCACGCTCCCTAGTTAATAATGTAAATAAGAGCAGCTACAGCTAGTAGTGGCCAAATGGAGGATGATTTTGTAAGTCGATCAAGAAAATATATCGAAACCAAGCATTTGAAACTAGAAGAGTATTACTCCAATCTACTGGCATAACGCGAGAATAAATGGAAGCCAATCAGATAAGAACAGGGGAGAACTTAACATCTACTCCCTCCGTCCTAAAATAATTGTCGTTTTAGCTCTCGGCACAGAGATTAAGAGAAGTTGGTAAAGGTAGGTGCGTAGAAAACGAGAAGGAGAGAGATAGAGATAGAGGTGTATTGGGAAGAGAGAAAGGTGCATCGGGAAGTGAGAATGACAATTATTTTGGGAAAACTAGATGAGGCTAGGATGCCAAGTAAACTGGGACGGAGGGAGTAGTACATAGTTATGGAATGTCAGAGTATCAGATACTCACCATAACTTGCCAGAGCACCACCAAGTACAAGAACTACTACTGAAAATACATCCAAATAAACCTGCAAAACAAAAGTTGCAACTAAATAAGTGATTGTTAAATTATTGCTAGAATTGGTGAAAAATTTCGAATTACCAAGAAGTTTAGTTGTGAAAATACACGGATAACAAGAGTGACGAACATTAGAAGACATGGAAATCATCTTTTTTCACCAAAATCCATTTCAGAAGACAGATTGTAACAGAGATCCTACAGTTATCGCGTGACACTGATTACAAACAGAACAGTTGAGACTTGTCTCATATTTGGTTCTGATTTGAGCATGTCACCCGAGGCACATACGTTACCACTACATTAGTTTGAAAAGAAAATTAATCTTTATTCAATGCTTCATAATTCACCAAAGCCATCCAGAATTCCAGAGAAATGTGACCCAGTGTGGTATGCATAACATGTGCAGATTAGTTTATGCTGCACAATTGATATTTTCTTGAAGTAATGATACAGAAAAGCGCAGTAGATGCATATGCTAGCAGCAGTGATATAAATCTCAATATGCAGCCTCAGGTGTGAATGCATGGACAGATAGGAAATAGGGAAGACACAACAGAAATTTGTCTATTTATGGGGAATTTTCTGGGTCTTATGGGCAAACTCATTTTATTCCTTCGTCATGGACAGTTAGACATGGGTATATAGTAACACAGTTGCCGATTCTGCAAAATTTCTCTTTTATATCAGAGCAAAGCACAACATAGAAGAATAGCCCAACGGGATAAAATATTGATAGTCCTTCATACCCTTTTCAGTAGAGATGAATCAATAGGATTTTCTCCTCTACCGATCCATATGAGGATGGCAAATGCAAACATGACAACAAACGACAGTACAAGCACCTGTACAGGAAACATATACGTCAGTATTATTTTTTTGTTAACAGGATTATTATGGCATAAGGTAGAAGCATTACACAACTGGGGACGACAAAAAAAATTTCATCATGCACTAAGATGTAATACATATAAGTCAAGCAATAAGTATATCTTGCTCTCTACATATGCGAGGAAAATACAGGAAAAAACTTGCCAAAATCACAAATTTTTGCCGGCTTCCAAGCTGTATCCCTGGGCAACACCTCCTACGGATATTAACAGGGCGGATTCCCGGGTTAGTTTTTGCTCTGTCTAGTAATGCTTCCTGATGACTCCTTACATCATCTTCATCTTCATCATTCGTCTGATGACACAGGTCAACCCTGTGGAATCATGCTTTTTTGAGAAACATAAAGCTTTAAAAAGGTATTTGCAACTCATGCAAGCTAAAAGAGCGGTAGGTATGGAACATCATCATAACAAAATTGGACATTCGAAGGGAGCAAGGAAGACCAAAAAGGATCTGTACTTTATTATAAGCATAACAGCATGACCTTTGGAGAAACGGAAATATAGTAACTACAGCTATAATTACATGAGCTAATGCACAACACAGCTATCGACTAATCGGATAACCCCTTGACACTAGGTAGGGTTTCATAGATTTGTTGAGACTTGGGAGTAGCACTAGCCTGGGCACATGTTCCATATGATGGAACTGCATCTACTAGGTATTAGATAGAACAGGTTAGGGCCCCAGGGTGAGACCTAACTCAGTTGATGACAGACCATACATATAGATAAGGGTAGGCTTGAGGTAAGGGATCTCAAAGAAAAACTTATTGTGCAGAGTGTTTTACATATTTATATACATCTAAAATAAGTAAAAGCAGGAGCACAGTGTCTTTTTATGTCAAGAAAGCAGACTCGCTCCATTAGTTGCTTGTCAATGGAGAACCAAAGAAACATTAGCAGTGACAGATTGTGACCTAAAAAAAAAACTAGCAGCAGCATTGATTGATTGAGGTAAAATTTGAATGCATACTTGAGTGAAGACCAATTCTTTGCCTAGGGTTATCAGCAATGAGTGCATACTTTTTATGCATATTATAGTTTCCCCATACAGTATATACATATGGATATATGGTAGAGACATCCTTCAAGCATTGAACACCATTACCTTTTCACATAATTGTAGCGCCTCAGTCAAACTTTGGCAGGCTACTACATATCGATCTATTACCTAGGAACTCCCAGCCTAGAAGTAGGCACTCCACAAGGATTATAACCAGCAAAGATTGCTAGAGAACGGTCCTACTCATACCATGGGTTATCAATCCAGTTGCACAAAGAAGACATGAACTAAAAGTTACCTATCAATAACAGGTGTTCTATTTCCTTTTCATTCCTACTAATGTGATTCAGTTTTCTCACCCAACATAAATAAGGTTCATTTTCCTCTTTTTATCTTCGGATAATTAGCTGGTAATTGCATGGGGGTCATCTACAGCAGCAGAAAATATCAAGTTGATAGGGATCAGATAATTAAGAGGGAGGAGAAGATTAAGGTAGCTATAGAATAAATGCATAACAAATAATGTGGCTCCTTTAACTAGTCATGGAGATAAAGCGAACATAGTAATACATGGACTGTGAAAAGGAATATTTATAATAGGCCCCCCCATTCTTTTAAAAAAAAACTACCAAAGGAAATGTTCGCCAACTTACCAGAAAGACAGCAGCAACAGAAAAGAAACAAGAAGCAATATCTGTGGACTAGCTACAAGATAATGAGAAAGGACAACTCTTAGATCTGATTAGTATAGATAATGGAGAGACAAAGTGTTGTAGCAAAATATAATATTAGTGGGAGAAGATAGGAAATATGTGCATCAAAGAGAACATACCCATGAGAACAAATCCACATCCATGTACCCAGCAGATCCATCTCTGACAAGTAGCCATGATGGTAGACACGAAATATGCTACGAATACTATCACATGAGAAAAGGAAATTTACTCAAATTAGTATTTATTGTAGAAAATAAAATATACAAGGAGCACTGTCATAGGGTAAAATGAGGGAAGTATTTATGGACATTTCGGTTTACTTCAAGATCTACAATGAGTTTTATTCTGAAGTTTTGTTAAGTTGATAGTAAAAAACTCCACAGAAACCATCAAAGAACACTCATGTCGACTGCCAGTAATAGCACATCAAAAATAAACTGTGTCTAAGAAGTTACAACTAGTTTAGAAGAAATTTTGCATTGGTTTAGAATGTCACCAACAAACAAGTTATTTTGCACGTACCAAAACCTTCCTAAGAAAGTTATGGAAAGCTGCAATATGAGAATAACAAAAAATAAAAATAGAAAATTAACATAATTTCCTAATTGTTAGTTTGTTACAAAAACAGGTATACATAGTCAAACTGTTATCATACATCAGAAAAGGCAGTATTTCCATGGTTCTATAGCCACATACTATTCTAGCAATTGAATCGGCACTTATTAAAACTTGAAAGTAATTAAACAAAAAAGAATAGTTAAGACAGTAAATAAAACACATTACATGGAGACTCCTGGTACACAACAAAAGAAGACAATAATGAGACACGAGTTACAAAAGATGAAAATCAAAAGGCATTCGTTGGACTAATGAGTGTCTCACCTATGTTTGAAAGGCCAATCAAAAAAGGGAATATCTGCAAGAGATGAGGCAGATATCATTAAGGATACGGCAGATGAGCTCATAGCTCAAAGGGAAACTGATGTTGAGCACTTATCTAACATGATTAACATAATTCTACGCTCCAACACCAAAAGGTCAAAGCCCAATAGCCCATCTATTGATGTGAAATTTGCCATATAGCAAATAACTTTGTGTGTATTGTTTCAAAAACACTGTTTAGCAATGTTCACAGCATGATATTTAAAAGGGAAGAAGCTTAACTTACCTACATGGAACCCTTTTGGATGAATGTTTACAGATTTTCTTGCCATCGTTGCTTAACTTCCCCATATTCCAGAATGCAAGCTGAACTAAATGTGAAGTAGAGCTATACGAGTAGTGACTTAAAACAATAAACTAAATGGATGTAACAAAACGAAAGTAGTTGAACATTAAGTCAAAAATCAGACAATCCCATCCGAATTGGAACCAAGTGTTATAGCCAGATGCGAACAAGCTCAGTAAAACGGTGCTTGAGCTATAATAGTATGAAGAGGATATGTTTTTTATTTTGATCTAGGCCATTCTTAAGCCTTTCAGATGGAGGTGATTAAATTGGGGCTCAATGAAAGTTTCGATATCAAATCGGAAACATAGAATAGACCTAACAATCTAGCTCAAAATTTAAGGGCAAAAAAACATATTTATCCATGCTGATAGATCGCTACTCGTTACAAGATCACAACCCTTAAACAACATATCAGAATGTTAGAAGCTCCAGATACCTTTTGCCGAGTCCATCCTTGTTGCTGATTGTGCCTGTGAATTCTTGCTAGCTGCATATTTCAATCATAGTGATCCTTGGTTAGGGGCTTGAGGAGAAAATTTTGAAGTAAATATGCCAACAGGTCAAAATGGTAAGCACCATCATACTACATAATAGTAACACTGAAACCACAATAAGCAGAATGGTACATATTCAATCAAATGGAATAAAGTGTCCACGTCTGGTAACACTCTGCCATGCCAGAATATCTAGGTGAATTTATGCCATTGCTACCTAAGCAAGCAAAATTAACAGGCAGAGATGAAAACACTCCTCCCCTCTCCAACACTGTACGCACATCCAAATCGTTCCTCAACTCTCAGTCCCAGTGCTCTGTCAGTAATCACAAGCAGAGCAAACACATGATACCGGATTGAATCAACCCACCTGAACAAAGGCAGCGGCTGCAACGGAGCCATCGACGACAGCTAGCACGGCCTCAGATGCTACAATCGGCAGCGGCAGGCAGCCCCCACCATCCCCGGCAGCGACATGGAAGGGCCCGTAGCGGCCCATGCCAACGGGTTACCGGCAGCGGCGGTGGAGACGGCTCAAGGGGCGGGCAAGCGACAGCTGGTGGCTGAGGTCCGGTGATGCAGCGCGGGCGATGGAGTCCAAGAGACACGGTGTTGTTGGCGTAGAAGCTTTAGCCCCGATGTGAGGAATCCCGGCGTGGAGTACGTCGTCGACGAGGGTGGCCGGAAGGTAGTGCCTGACGGCGAGCCTGGAACGGCAACGGACACGGCGGCGACGAGAACGTGGATGACGACCGGCTCGGCTGCGGAAACGCGGAACGGGAATGTTAGGGAGGTGCACGAGGATATTGTCAGGTATCCAAGGGAATCCAGCAGGTCAAGATGAAGATGTTCTCAGAGATGAACAACTCACATAAGTTTACATTATTACGTTTAAGTCCTGTTATTTTATTTCTTACAATTTCTTGGCTTTTGGTGTCATGTGTAAACCTCTATATAAGAGGCTGGGATCTAGAGATAAGGGTGTGAAAGAAGTTGCTATTAGCTTAGTTAATAGTAGAGTAGCTTCTAGATCCCCAGTTATCATGTATCTTAGTCATGTTCCTCTGAAATCCAGATGCTGCTACCAGGAATCTCAGTGTTCTTGAGTGATTTCCTTCTCTTTCTGTTACTTGTTCATCTCGATCCTGTTCGGGTCCTGACAATTGGCTATCAGAGCTATCGGTTCTTGGCCAGAAGTTTTTTTTTCCCCGTCCAGAAATCCAGCCACGCTTACCACAGTCTCTCTCAAATCCCACCGTTCCGACCAAAAATCCCACCCATCCCACCTACCTAGCAGATTGTACTGGTTGGGGATGAATTCGCTCTCTCCCTGTAAAATCCCAACTCGATTTGGATCCGTGTGAGCAAAAATCTTTGGCAGCAGCATGATTTGGAGGCCCAATCTGAGGGGTCCGCAGGGGAATTTCCAGAGCCACTCCTCAAGAATCCTGCCCCTAAGGAATTCTTTGAATTGATGTTGTCCAAGTTGGAGGAAGCCCGTGAGTTGATGAATGGAGTCGTGAAGAGTGCAGAGGCCATGGCAGAGACGACATCTTGCCTCCTCGTCGTCCTCTACCGCTTCTGATGCTGAGCACGCAGCGGCTGTTGCTACTCTACCCGCTGCAGCTACCACCTCCACCGAGATCTCCACCGCCTCCAAGGAATCAACTCCCTCCTCTCCGCTGCTCCCGCTGGTCACCATTCACATGGATGCCAACTTGCTTGCAGTCCCCAGCAGCACAGCCATGGCGCCCTCAAGGTGCTCGACGAAATGCGCAGAGCTGGAAGTCGATGGTGATGGTGATGTTGTGGCCAGCAAAATCAAGTCCAGGCGTCCACTGAGTGCATGGAGCATGTCTTCAGCCCCGTACTTGCTGCTCCTGTGTCTCCGGCCATGGATGTCGAGCCGAGCTACATCCACGCCGGCACACTCACCAACTGCTCGACGAAATGCTCGAGCCTTGCTGAAGCTGTCAAGGCATCTGCATGCGTCCCGGACACTGCATCAACTACCCCTTTAAACAGGATGCTGCCTCTGCCTGATGGCCTCATCCTGAGCCTTGTGCCGTCAAGATCAATGCCTCTTGTACATGCCATATAGACGTGCAGCAGGTTTTCGACAAAATGCCTCGACATGATGCCTCTATCTCCAGCTACAACTACAACAAGTCTGCGAGTCAGAACATCCCAAATGCCACTTCCCCTTCCATGCTCACCATCACCAACTACAGCCCTACTCCATCGATTGATGTGTTCCTACTACAGCAATACAACATTGAGGGCAGTGCATATAAGGTATCTGAGAACTCGCCGCCTACTTTCTTCACCACAGCAAGCACTAATATGCATGGCATGGGTAGTACTTACAAGAAAATCAGGCATGTGCTCTCAATATCTCTGAGGTTTGTGCTGTCAGTGATCGGCCTCCATGGCCACCACCTATACAAATGAAGATAATAGGCAATGGCACTGAGACAAGGCCAGCTCCTTGGCCTTCCTTCAACTACTACCTGTTTGGTGTTCTCAGTCCTGCTATCCTTCATCACGCAAGTGGAAACTGAATTTTGAAGTTCTGGAGCGAAGACCACCTTGGCCACCTCCTCTGGAAGCTGTTAGTGTGCAATTAGAAGAGAAGCCAGCCATGCTAATGCGTTCAACCAGGAATTGGTGGTCATATATTGAGTGTGATTGTTGATGAGTTGGTTCGATTGCGAGTTGATTACCATTGATGTTGAGATGGTAGACCTGAAACCATGGCCGCCGCCTATGCAGCAGTAGTGTGGTGGGACTTCATTGGTCTGCTCAGAAAATGCAGATATCAAAGGTGCATGGATATTTCTTGTATGTCCATGGTGCACACATTATGAGACAACTGACACTGTTGTGGATTTCAGTCTGGTTGTGAAGCTTTCACAAGAACATATGAGCTATACAATGTGAAATGCAGTCAATAGTATGAAGCTGCTAGTTGCATGTACGGTTTGCTATTCACGCTGCAGCAACAAGAAAGAATTAATTCAGCATTTTTGGAGGCCTCATACTATCAGTGTAGAAGAAGTTGGTTTACCTGGCTCAACAGTTTAACTGATATAGAAGTGTGGATGTCATGGGATCCAAGACGTCTGACCTTGACTTGTGCACTGATAGCAATGGCCACCTTGAAGATCTTAGTTAAGGAAACTGAAATCTCTCAAATTTGGTTCAGTACAAGGAGGGCATAGGATTTCATGTTGCAGATACTTGCCTTATCATCTGTATTACGACCTACATCATATCCTGAGACTTGTGGTCTGGTCTACTCATTGCAGTTTCGGATAAGAAAAAGTTATACTTGCTGGGAAGAAACTAACTCAAAGATCAGTGGCCAACTATGCAAGACCATTCAGTGTACTCTCAAGTCTCAATTGAACTCCAACGTCCATGTTACCCTCGGGGGACGAGGGTCTTTCAAGGGGGGAGGATTGTCAGGTATCCAAGGGAATCCAGCAGGTCAAGATGAAGATGTTCTCAGAGATGAACAACTCACATAAGTTTACATTATTACGTTTAAGTCCCTGTTATTTTATTCTTACAATTTCTTTTGCTTTTGGTGTCATGTGTAAACCTCTATATAAAGAGGCTGGGATCCTAGAGATAAGGTGTGAAAGAAGTTGCTATTAGCTTAGTTAATAGTAGAGTAGCTTCTAGATCCCCAGTTATCATGTATCTTAGTCCATGTTTCTCTGAAATCCAGATGCTGCTACCAGTGAATCTCAGTGTTCTTGAGTGATTTCCTTCTCTTTCTGTTACTTGTTCATCTCGATCCTGTTCGGGTCCTGACAATATGTTAGGCATCCACGGGTGCGAGGGATTCGAACAGGGCTCACCGGAGGCGACGGATTTGGCTGCGGCGGCGGCGGCACCCGTTGGCCGGAGGCTGAGAAGAACGCGCCTCGATCTGGAGCTACTTCACGGGAGAGGAAAATGGGGGGCCGAGCACCTCGATGACCACCTTGCGCTGCTTCCTGCACTGCTCGGCTGGGGACCAAGCACGGCGGCGCATCTCACGGCGAGTCTAGCCGAAGGGCTAGGATTCCGTGCGGCCTCCGGGCGTGGCCGCGCTCGAGCGGCGGAGGAGGCGGGGGCAGTGGAGGAGAAATGACTGGAGGGGAAGAATGGGCAGGCAACACCTGTTGGATTGGAAAGCCCGAGACCACGGTTTGATCTGCTCAGCCGGGTGCTCGGCTGACCTCACCAGGTTATGCGAACGTAGCACGGCTGCACGGGTCTTCGAGAAACGGTTTGTCATTCACGCTTGAGTGTGGACTAGAAGCTCAAGGGACGCGCGCCTCGTTTTGAGTTGGGTAGAAACACCGTGGCAATTATGATTAAATAGATTGAGATGATTTAGGGAGATGTTTAGTTGGCCGTCTTCACTCTCTATGTCTAAGGTTAGGTGTTACTGCATAAAGTTGGGTAGTGTTTGATTGGAGAATAAATTTGTGGTGGCCACAGCTTTTTCTTTACTGACACACGTCGTGGGTGTGGTGAGAAAAACTCGCCCTTAGGATAAAGACTTTATTTGATCGTTTATTCGGTATAAGTAAAGTGTAGGTATGCTGTATCGGTACAAGTAAACGGTTCAGATAACACTCTAAATAAGTGTTGTAAAAAAATTAAGCTATAAAGATTGTTTGGTTTCTTTATCACCCGCAATGAATAAAGTTTGGCGATGCCACGTTTCCATACTGTGTTTACTTTCTATCAACTAGCTATGGTGATTTATAGAGGTGTAAAGGCCTGTTTGCTGCTGCTCTTTGTGCTCCGCTCCTCTGCCAAAATTACTGTGATGAGCGCTGTAGCTTTACCTTTAAGCACTGTATAGAGAAGTGCTTTTCAATATGGTTTTAATGTGGAGCTGAGGAGCTCAAAATAGCTGCTCCGTCTGCTCCCAGTACATCTCAAGCCAGGAAACGAATTCAGTTTTGCGCTACAGTGATAAACAAGACGTCTACAGTATATGTGTCAGATGGAGAGGAGCCGGTAGAAGCCCGGCTAAACGGGGCCTAAATTGGGAACTTTTAACGTCGCTTCCGATACTCTTGCTCTTATTTTGAAAAAAATAGATCATTTAGTTCAAATAAAGAAAGTCGGAGAGTACCATAAGAAGCATCTATTGCAGTCCTAGTAGTTCGCACTAGTTTATATGAGGAAGGTAGATGTCTGGTCGAAATTACTTGAATTCTTTTTTTTTTCTCAATTTGTATTCTCTCTCGGTCATGTTTAACAACTGCGCTGCCTGGGTTTGTTAGGCTGCTTGGCAGTGCTTCGCACACTTACCGCTTTGGTTTAGCCTGGCTGTTCCGTTGCGATAGCTGAGCAGTTTTACAATTTTCGTATTTTGTATCGCATGATTTTATTAACACAACTAGTCATGTAAAAATATCTTTTTTTAACTTTTAGTATGAAAAATAACATTTATTTGGCACGATATAGTTATTGATTCTTGTGCTATTAATATGAACAAAGAAGTATATGTAAATAAAAATAGAACAAGTACATTCTAATATAAAACGTTTTCTATAGCAATATCTCAATCCTCAACGCATCTGTGGCAAATAATTATAGTTTGTTTATACTAAAAAAGTATTTAATATAAATACGTTGATGTACAGTTGAATGTTTCAACCAGACCTGCCACTGAGGTGTCTTTTAAGGATATTTTTATCTAATTTTTTCATATAAACCTGACATGTTATAACATTTTAATGTACCAAAATATCTTATTATTTGGTAGCTTTATTTATATTATTTATTCGTCTTTCTTTCTTACCCATACATAAATTTGTCTTTCACGTTTGCTCATATATGAACTTATCAAATATGCTTCTCACTCGTTCGAAATTCCAATACTAATATGTTCGTCATCAAAATAATGACTTTTATTTGTCTTCAAAACAATATATAACTTTTTTATATTGATCATTAAGGATTTCAATTTAATTGCATCCTACCATTAGTACGAACGTTGCTCTCGTTTTGAAAACGCGCCGGGGGAAAACGTAATTTTAATATCCGTCTTCACAGTGTCAAAGCGTGAAACTGACTCTGCGTTCGCGCTACAGTAGTCGAGGTTGAAGCAGTACGCCTTCCTGATACGGTCCTTCTAGCAGTTGAAGCAGCGGAGTCCCCCAACCAAATCGATTTGTCGCCGTCGCCTGCCCCCGTTTCACGCTGCGGCGGATCGAAGCAAGAGAGGAGGAGAAGATGGGAGGCGGCATGGAGGTGCACAAGAACAAGTGGATCGAAGAGTGGAACGCCGGTCGCGAGAACCTCGAGTTCAACTTCCGCTGGACCCGCCGGAGCCTCGCCGTCGTCGGTCTCTTCGGCCTCGCCGTCCCCATCCTCGTCTACAAGGGCATCGTCCGCGAATTCGTAACCCCCTTCTACAACTTCCCTTGTCATTCCGTAATCCCATCTTCCTTTTCCCAAACCCTAACATCGAATCTCTCTGTGTGTTCCTTTTGCGTGGCTGCAGCATATGCAGGACGAGGACGCCGGGCGTCCGTACAGGAAGTTCCTCTGAGCGGTGCGCCTCCGCCGGACGTCGATCTCTCGGGCCTAACTGCAGAGAGAAGGGTCTCCGTTCGGTTTGTGCCCGTACTGTTTTAGTTTGGATCTGATGGAGCATTTTCTGATGCTGAACCGCTTCCTGGGATCCCAATGAATAATTTGTAATGACTCTGTTGTGTTTTAAATTTCTGAAACTCAATATGCTTGAATTGATTTGGTCGTTCTGTGGTGAATAGTAGCGTGTGCAGTGTTGTTTCTGACTATACCTGGTGCAAATGGAATTGACTTGAGCCATGTTTTATTTATGCCCTGTTATGACGTGTGCAATCTTCAGAAATGACTAGTATGTTGGATTGTAGCCTGTTGCTGGAGTGGAGTGTCACCTGCTTTGTTATGCATTGGTTTAGCATTTGGGTTGCAAGTGTAGTGACATGATGGCATTCTTAAGCTAGAGATGCTGTTTACAATCCCTATCCTCGGCTGGGTAATGCAGACTTTCAGCCACAAAAAGCTATCATGCTGTTTTTTGTGTGAAAAATAATGTATGGCTGGTTGATAGGGTTTGTGCTTTTGCCTCTCAAAAAGTAACGGCCTCATCCGTGAGGTGGGATGATTAGGTTAGCTGAAAAGGTATTCAAAAGCATAAATTAGGATTATTGTACATTAAGATGCCGAGTTGCGATCAAGAACACGTCTATCTGCATTGAGCAGATCGATACTGTGCAGGTCATGTCTGCGATGATGCACGACAGTCCAGCAGTCAATACTAATGAACTTTGATTCTCAATTGCATTGCTTGAATAGATAAATCTTCGAGAATGATATAATTGCTGGGAGCACCATCTGATTTTTGGGTTTTGTAGTTGCACGTTTGAGTTTCACAATTTTTTTTTGTTATCTGCCGTGCTCTTTATATGCAATGTACTTCTATGTGCTAAATACTAGTATCATGAGTGTTTGTTGGATCTGACATCCTAATCCATGGTCACTTCTCTGCT
Organism: Eragrostis nindensis; assembly: GCA_012490785.1. NCBI lineage: Eukaryota > Viridiplantae > Streptophyta > Magnoliopsida > Poales > Poaceae > Eragrostis > Eragrostis nindensis. The sequence goes on from JAAXCT010001754.1 coordinate 99,146, forward strand.
TGCTAAAATGTTTTCTTTTTCTAGTTCTGTGGTATGTGCAACATGGAACCCTTGTTGCTTATGTACCAATTATCACACTGTACTGTCCATGTCAACAACGCAAAATGTGGTGTTGCAAGGCATTTGACCTGTTACCTTGTGTGTCATATATGTACTAATAACTGCCCACAACCTGTTTATAGCTGCGGGCTTTGATTTAACTTTTTCCTCATCAGTTGATCAGTTGTTTGCGAGGTATAATTTTTTTTTATCAAGCTTTTTATAAGTGTCAATCAAAGGATGTGTTTAGGCTTTGTAAGTTGTTGAGCCCAATGAAATTCTGAGTTCTGACACTGGTTTATGTAACAAAGACGGTACCCTAACTTATATCCATGACCCCTTCCTGTGGAAATTGAGAGATTATTTAATCTTATTGGTTTTTAAGGGTGTGGGTTTTGGACTCGGATCGTTAAGATTTATTTGAACAAAAATCTTCCTAGAATTTGATGAAGTTTTCCTGTCTAGGCATCTTCATGGCTGCAAGTCTGCCAGTGTTTACCTGGTTCAGTCTTCCATTTAACTGAGGGCCTTTTGGTCAGAAATGATTCCTATATTTTTTTAAAAAAACATGGATTTGGAGGGTTTTCCTTATCGATTGTTGTTACTAAACTGCTTTTGTGTTCATATTTTTTTAAAAAAAACTTATTGCTTAAGGTAGCTTCTTACAACACCTGTTATTCTTTATGTGATTTCTGGGACTACATTAAGAACAACATGGTTATCTGATTTGCCACATGCAGTTGGCTATGCTTAGCAGATTGTTGCTCACTGGTAAAAACACTTTTAAAAGTATTACAAGTTTGATTTCATTTTTTTGTAGTAGCAAGTTTCTGATTCAAGTGCAATAGCTAACTTAGGCAACTTCGTTACAGGGGAAAAAACTAAAAATATGATATTGCAATTTATATGGATATTTTGTTATGTAGTCTTTAAGTTTGGATTTAGAAGCACAAGGTTCTCGGACTGGATCCAATTTGCGTAAGATGAGACTGACTATTTGCTTATTAATCATAAATGATCTAGAAGATGGACTATGAAGACCCTGTTGTTTTGGTCAAAGGTCCATTTTGTTATGGGGTAGAGAAACATGAAGGATTCGGTAGAGGCAACTCTGGTATTTGTAACCAAAGTCTTCACCTCCTCATTGACCTTCACGGCTTCACCTCGACCTCCATCATCATAATCATCTTCACTTCATGATGGAAACATCTGTCTTCTACAAGTTATTTCTCCTGTCCTCCACGAAGGCCAAAGATTCACTATCATCAATGAATGGAAGATGCAGCTGTTGGTTCATGTAATTGGCTCAAAGTTGGGTTGGAATTGAATTGTATGGATTTCAAATGGAACTCAATTATACTCAGGCTGATTCTGCTCGGGACTGTGGGCCATATATAAAGTCATAACTTGTTAAGTAAGCATGGATGCTAAATTAATCTTAGTTTTGTTCTCATCTACCTTAAGAGTCATGGCATACAATCATGGTCACCTTTACTCCTCTAGCAAAAGTATATGATTCACAAAGCAACTCCATTATTTCATCAGCGCTGATATCATTCTCGCCTTTTGAGTGATGCTATTTACTTCGTCTTACGTGGGAAGAGTTCCATGGTATTGGAGCAGTTACTGAAAAAGGCCAAGTGGAATGCAAGTGGTTTTATAATTTGTCTTTACTTTTGCTTTGGATTTAATTATCACGAATCCAAATTAGGTTTCAACAATGAAGGATGGAGGATTTGTCAGCTACTATTTTGGTTGGCTGAACATTTCTATCCCATAAAATACATGTTGCGTTGAACTCGTTTCTTGCAACTTCCGTCGTTTTATTCTCAAGCCAGTTAGCATTATCCCAACTTGTTTGAAATAACAGCTTATTTGTGCAATTCATGCTTAAAGGTTATGCAGCATGATTTGGTCGCCAAGTGAGGTAGTTGTCATCGGAGCCTATAGAGCATGTCTTAGCCTAAGCAATTATGCAAATATTATGGTACTTGCAGGTTGTCAACCATCTGTTACATGCGCTGGAGGACCTGGAAAGATTTTGTCAACAGATTTTTGATGATTCTTGTACCAGATGGCTGACAACGATTCTGGACTTTCGTCCTCAAATTGCTTCTGATGTCCAGTACAAGGTAGAAGCTAGAACAGATGTCTGCTTCTCAAAACGTGGTGATGGATCCATGATCCATCCATGAATCCAGCCTGGTAGGGTGGTAAAATAGGGAAAGATGGCGATTCTGTGGTGAGGTCAGCACGTAAACATCTTATCCCTCGCCTCAAGAACGGTTAATGAAATGATATCTTGCAACTCTTTCGTTGATTATTGATATCTTGCATGTGCAAGTTGCAATAGAAGCATACTTATTCAGATTCACACAGCTGGCAAGCACATTGCAGTTACTTAATACGATGCCCGTATCGGCAAGTTACCGGAAGAGAGAATTCGTCGTCTTCAACTGTGAGCTTCATAGCCGAAATGAAGATTAGATCAAACAACTATACGTACGTAATTCTCCTGTGACACCTTCTGGAAGTACGTACAAGTCGGCAGCGGCTTCGAATTTGCTACCACTCCACGCAACGCAACGAGGCAACGAGCCGTCGCCCGTCAGGCCGTGTCGTCGCGCCATGGCAACCGAAGTTGGTGAGGGTGAGGTTGCTGCTAGCTGCCGATCGGTTCCCGCGCTGTCAACTCTCTGTCCGTGACCGCGTCCTCATACCCTCCGTCGAAAGCTCTGACCAGCACGTTGATGATGATTAGCAGGCAAGCGCTCCTTCGAATGAACACACTTAACAAAACAGCATCACCATAATTCGATCATCAAACTTTGATTTTTTTGCAGTCAGTCTTATCCAACGGCCCAAGAAAAGTGAAGAAAGACCAGTTCGTATTTAAGCGTAAAATGGTTGTGCCCGCGTAGGCTGTTGCTGTCGCTTGATCCCGGCAAGCTAAGCCGAGCCACGCGATCTAAACACGGCCGAATCGTGCACAAACCACCTCGTCACGAACTCGCTGAGCGCGTCTCCAGCCAATAGATATTGCACCCGGTCTTCGCTTCTCCGTTGGTGCTGGTCGTAGTCTACCGATACCGGAGACTAAACGCCGCACCAGCACGCCGCCGCAGAAACTCCCGCGAGGAAGAAGCGGCGACGGCGCCATGTCCGCTCCATCGCCGACGTCGCCGGTCACGCCGGTGACACCGGTGGCACCCACGGGTCAGCCTCCTACGTCACCGGTCACGCCGGTCACGCCGGTGGCACCCACGGGTCAACCTCCTACGTCGCCGGTGCTCCCGCCTGGGCCTACGCCGTCCCCTCCCCCTCCACCGCCCCCGAAGCCCACTCCACCTCCGCCGTTCCCTCCTCCTCCGCCCGTGATCGCGCCAACGCCGTCTCCTCTCCCGCCGGTGACCGTGCCGACGCCGTCTCTCCTCCTCCACGGCGGGTGCCCGTGCCAACGGCGTCTCCTCCACCACCAGAGACCGTGCCATCGCCAGTTCCTCCTCCACCAGTTCGCCGGCCGCCACCTCCCAACGGCGTACCAGCGTCACCACCACCTCCGAATGCCGCCCCAGCTTCGCCGCCGCCCCCTAACGATGTCCCAGCTTCACCAGCTCCGCCGTCACATCTGACACTACCTCCGCCTCCGCCGTCACAGCCGTCGCCAGGGGCGCCGTCAAAGCAAGACTCCTCTCCGCCGTCGAACAATAACGGCGTCGTGATTGGCGTGAGCGTGGCCGTCGCGGCGGTGCTCCTGCTCGGCATCGCGGCCGGGTTGATCTGCTTCTTCGCTGGAAAGAAGCGGCGCCGCCGGTCGCCGCCGCCATCGCAGGGGTTCCCAGGTACGTACGCAAGCGACGTGGTCGCCTTTCTTCCTTGACATGCGCGCGATCAACAACAAACACAGCTCCATTCCACGAGGCGATGTTCCGTCGTGGGCACGGTGATGTGACATCACAAAGCGCGTGGCGACGAGGGCGCGGGCCCCGCCCCGACATTAGCGGGGTGACCGCGTGCCACACACAGCTGAATTCCACGCCCTAATGCCCTGCGGATGTCGCGGGTGACGATCACAATCACACCAACGCGTGGCGACATCGCGTTCGCTGCACTGATGCACCGATGGGCTCGAGCCCCACGGATTGTCAGCTGGTTGCGCGCGCGTTCCCGCCGGTTTCACACCAGTCATTTCTGCGAGCAGAATTTGTTTCTCCATATATGAACGAACTGCTGTGGACTGACTGATCGTTGTTCCTGCCACCAGCCGAGTTCTACGACCCACGGCGGCCGGTGACGCCGCCGCCGCACCTGTCTCACGCGTCGTCGACGACGCCCTCGTCGACGCCGCCGCTGATGCACTCGTGGCAGAGCAGCCGCGGGCCGTCGGAGCCCCCGATGCCGCCGCTGAACCCGTCGCCGCTGATGGCCACGGGCGGCACGTTCGCGTACGACGACCTGGCGGCGGCGACGGACGGGTTCTCGGAGGCGAACCTGCTGGGGCAGGGCGGGTTCGGGCACGTGTACCGCGGCACCGTGGGCGGCCAGGCGGTGGCCATCAAGAAGCTGCGCGCCGGGAGCGGCCAGGGCGACCGCGAGTTCCGCGCCGAGGTGGAGATCATCAGCCGCGTGCACCACAAGAACCTCGTCTCCCTCGTCGGGTACTGCTTCCACGGCGAGCAGCGGCTGCTCGTCTACGAGTACGTGCCCAACAAGACCCTCGAGTACCAGCTGCACGGTAACCAAAACGCTCTCTCGCCATGTTCTGTTCGATCAATGCCGCATTGTTGACGCGGGAGGTTTGGTCTCAGGGAGCGGCAGGCCGACGCTGGACTGGCCACGGCGCTGGAAGATCGCTGTCGGCTCGGCAAAGGGCCTCGCCTATCTGCACGAAGATTGTAAGTTTCCCGGCTCTTGTCGCCCTGTTATTCTGTGTACGAAATTCTGATCGAATCTGTGTACGAAATTCTGATCGAAGCTTGTCTTGCTGATGAAATTGTCTGGTTTTGGTTTTGGTTTTGGTGTCAGGTCATCCTAAGATTATCCATCGCGACATCAAGGCGGCCAACATCCTGCTGGATTACAACTACGAACCAAAGGTAAATCCTGTCAGCACTGAAAATCATTTCTCTGCCTGCGTGCCTGTTTATGTGACGGACAGATGCACTGTTTCTTCACAGGTTGCAGATTTTGGGTTGGCCAAGTACCAAGCACCTGAAGCGTCCGTTGTTTCTACGCGCGTAATGGGAACTTTCGGGTAAATTGCTCTGTGCGACTGTCACCCCCCAACAATTGCACTCATACGTTTCTGAAATTTCCGGTGGCCGGAGAGTAACCTGAGTTGTCAATTTTGTGTCCCCAGATATTTGGCGCCAGAATACGCCGCCTCAGGCAAAGTGAGTGACCGATCCGACGTCTTCTCCTTCGGCGTGATGCTTCTGGAACTGATCACCGGGAAGAAGCCTCTCTTGTCATCTTCAGATTCTCAGCCTGAAACATTGGTTTCCTGGGTCAGTATATATCCTTTAAACTCCGAAGCAGTGACATTCCTTCCTTCTCCATGTCGTTCAGCGATTCATGTTACAAGTAACAGTGACTGATTGTAAGCTGCCACGACATTCCGGTCCTCCTTTTCCATCAGGCAAGGCCATTACTGACGAGAGCCATCGAGGAGGACAGCTACGAGGAGCTGATCGACCCGAGGCTGGAGACCAACTACGACGCGTACGACATGGCGCGGCTCATCGCGTGCGCCGCGGCCGCCGTGCGCCAGACCGCGCGGTCTCGGCCGCGGATGACCCACGTAAGCCTCCTCCGCCGCACCCACTGGCCGGCCGTCTCAACGTAGTACGTTGTGATGCTTCACTCAAGCGAAGCCTAACTCTTGTTTGCGCCGCTTGTGTGATGATCAATCAGATCGTGCGGTACCTGGAGGGCGAGCTGTCGGTGGAGGACCTGAACGCCGGCGTGAACCCGGGGCAGAGCGCGATGCAGCGGTCGAGCGGCGGGACGACGGACCAGATCGGCCGGCTCCGGAGGATGGCGTTCGGGCCGGTCGCGGGCGAAGGCACCGGCATCACGGAGTACACCAGCAGCGAGTTCAGCGAGCACACCAGCGAGTACGGCCAGAACCCGTCCAGCGAGTACACGGCCAGCAGCGCGGGCGACACGGGCGAGGCGACGCCCGCGCAGGCACCGCAGTGGTCCGGCGGCGGAAGGCGCGACACCGAGCGGATGAGCCGGCGCACCACCATCAGCAGGCAGGCCGGCCGTGGCGCCCGGCCGTGACACGGAACGTCTTACACATTGCTCGTCCGCTAGCTGCTGGGGATTGGATTTTGTTTTCTTTCGCCGTAAATTTTTTCTTTTGGAATGACGCATTTTTTTTTTCGACGGGGTGGGAAGTTCAAATTTAAGCTGTAAATTGTATGCACGTGTATTGCCACTCCAGAAAAAAAATAAAGGTATACGATTTGAATTGTTTCAAAGACCTGAAAATCGAGTCGGTTGAGCTGCTTGCTCATATAGGCCTGAGTTAAAACGGCTAACACGAATTCAGGGCAGGAGACAACAGTACCTGGTACACAAAATTGTTGAGCTGGAGCCCAACTGCACGACGATGGATGACACAAAATTGGGTTGGTTCAGCAGGTGTCCAACGATCAAAACATGATTTGTTTTTGGTTTTTCCAACATGGCATCTGTTGGTTGATTCGCATCTGTTTGCTTAATCTGAATGATTTGGAGCCTCGCAATCGTTCAGCAACAGCTGAGGGCGGTTGTGCTCGCACCAATCATCGATCAGAGTCGAACCCGTTTCCGCGCAGTTCCGGTCAAACCCGATGAGATCCGGCGGGCCCATCTCTGTGGTCTACCCTGTGGTCGCCGACGCCCTTTCCCCTGCGCCCCGCGAGCCGCGACGGAAGGTACAGCAAACGCAGCTCTAGGGCTCTCTCTCCCCCTCCCTCCCGAGAGCGCGGAGCACGAACCCTTGGTAGATCCCGATGGCCTCGAGACGGCGCACTCTCCTCAAGGTCATCATCCTTGGCGACAGCGGGTACGTGTTTCGGATCTTTCTCCTTTTCGCTTCAAACGGTTGCTTCTCTTAGCTGACCTCTTCCGCGATCCAGGGTTGGGAAGACTTCGTTGATGAACCAGTATCCTGCAATTCGAATTGGGACGGGCCAATTCCGTCGGATTACTTTGCGCCCCTTGTTTTGAACATGCGACTCTTTTTTAGTTACATGCGCAGCAAGTTTTTTAGTGTGTTTTCTTGAGCTTCGCTGTAATTCAGATATGTGAACAAGAAGTTCAGTAACCAGTACAAGGCCACCATCGGTGCTGATTTCCTTACTAAGGAGGTGCAGTGCGACGATAGGCTCTTCACTCTGCAGGTAGTATACTCTTCCCCTTTGACTTACGATTTATATGTGTACACTATTTTCTTAAAGTATATATCATGCATGATGGACACTGAATGTCTCTCGAATTCTCGAGATGCATTTTGTCTTAGGTATCATGTGGTTGCACTCAGGTGAAACTATGCAACATTGACGTATTTATGGGCATCGTTGGGTACTTTTGCTGTTATGTTTCTTAATATTGGTGGAACAGGGGTCACTGGTCATGTGGAATTTCATCAGTATAGCTAATGATGCAGTGAAGTAGAGTTTCTGCTCGAAATAATATCTCAAGTTTGTCATCTTGGTTTCAATTGGATATTGGACACCAGAATCATAAGCTAGCTTCTGATTGTTGTAATTCATAGTAAAGAAGCATCAACTTTAACTAAGAAACTTCAACACATTGGTCTTTGGAAGCCCTGTAGCTGAGAACTTAGATTATTTCGCTAGGACCTATGAAGTACCGGACATGAGGTGTCTATGAAGTGTAAACAGACTGATTTATGTGCTGTTCACGCCGTGAAGGCTTTTGTGATGGGCAAATTCAGCCTGGATCGTTTTCAGATAATGACCAAAGACAAATATTATTAGAGTCATATTGTGAGTATCGTGATGCATAGTTTCACACTGCAATTTTCAGTTAATTTTGAGCTGGTACTAAAGAATAATTTCACTTGAAGTATCTGAATTATGAAACTTCATTCTGTTTACCCTGCATCTCTTAACTTTTATAACTCTGATAGTGAAGCAGGATTTTTGACATATCTTTCTTTTTCTCGTAAATTGTTTAGTTTATAGAGGCCTAAGGATGTAGGGATATGATGATAGCTGGACTTGTCGTGGTCAAGAAAATTTATCCACATCTGACCTTATATGTACAGTTATATATTTCATTGTTGTGCTTACCTCAAGCAATCGACATCTGCAGATTTGGGATACTGCTGGACAGGAAAGGTTTCAGAGTCTTGGCGTTGCATTCTATCGTGGAGCTGATTGTTGTGTTCTAGTTTACGATGTTAACTCTATCAAATCGTTTGATAACCTTAACAACTGGCGGGAAGAATTCCTAATTCAGGTGAAGATACCTAATCGTTTGTAATCTGTCAAACCTCCAGTTATTCATGATTTCTGTCTAACGTTCAAACATATATTGTCAGGCTAGCCCATCTGATCCTGATAACTTCCCTTTTGTTCTACTGGGAAATAAAGTTGATATTGATGGTGGCAATAGCCGTGTGGTAATTATTGAACTTATTGTCCTCTCTTATCCATTTTCGTTGCCATGGAATGCTAATTCCGTTGCCACTGCCCATCTTAGGTCTCTGAAAAAAAGGCAAAGGCTTGGTGTGCTTCAAAAGGTAACATACCTTACTTTGAGACGTCTGCCAAGGAAGGAACTAATGTGGAAGATGCTTTTCAATGCATTGTAAGGAATGCTTTGAAGAACGAACCAGAAGAAGAATTGTAAGCACACTCTTTTGCTCTCTTATTATTCTTAGTTCTAATACAAATAAGTGATAAATTCTGCTTTTTGCTTACACAAGGATTGATGGACTGGTACGTTGGTATTCTGTTTAATTTCTGAGTTATCCTAGTTGACTGGTGCTCCACCCTTTCTGCTAATTAGTGGGTGATTTCGTTGTTTGTCTTACTAATACACTAACTTATAGGTTTTTTTTTTGGATTGGCCTGTTATTAGTACATGATTTGAATATTAATTGGTACATGCATGAATGATTTTGTTTGATATGTTGTGACTGAAAGCTTCAGTTTATGTTTCACAAACACACATCCTGTTTATTTGCAACTGTAGCAAAAGCAGTGCGCTGACCTTAAACTCTCCTCATGATTCATGAAGGTACGTGCCTGACACTGTTGATGTGGCGGGTGGCAGCCGGACCCAAAGATCATCAGGCTGCTGCTAGGTCGTCGTCATCTCCAAAGCTCTCAACAACCGTCAACTATGCAGCCTTCCGCTCCTGTACAATGTCATATGGATGTGTATTTCATTTGTGACCTTAATCAATCTCTCCTTATGTACGAAACAATGATTTTATACATTTGTTTTTGAATTTTCCCATTAGTTGCTTATGCAGTTCGTCATTGGATTCGTATATCTTGTGAATACACTCGAGAATAATATTGTCAGGCACGCTTGTTTAGATGCTTGTGCAGTTTGTCAGTGGATGGATTCTTATTGTCTTGTGAGTACACTTGAGAATAATATGGTCAGGCACTCGATGCATCTTTGGAACAAGTTTCAGTTGGCGCTTGGCGGTACTCTGGAAATGGGTAGTTCCAGGTGAAACCAAATGGTCTAGATAAAGGTGTGGTCAATCTAGGACATGTTTCTTTTCTCCCTTGGAGCTCACCAGTCACCGGAACACTCGTAGTCCAAAGGAAGGTAATCACTCTCATGGATTTGGATGGAATGCAAGATGTCCCACTGATGAATGTCACGATCATTCCCACTACCCATTATTGGTTTAACTTTGATCCCATTTATTATCCTATAATTTCTCTCTCTTTATAAGTTTACTCATCCTCTCATGAGGGTTACCCTATTGACAAACTTGTGATCTGTTAGGCGATGCGTGTCATCTTCCTTTTTCTTTCCCCTGTAATTATCTCGCCGATCCACACTTATTTTGTACGACCACTTTGGCCACTGCTCTATCAGCAAGCCACTACTCGTACTAGATAACCTGATAGGCGTCCTTTGCGACTCAATTTCTAATCGTGTTGACATACAGGACGGAACTTTTGGTTCGCCAATCTAAAAATACGAGAATCAAAAGGCGGAAAGGATTACAGAGAACGGATGGATGGATAGGAGGAATCGCGTCGCGTGCACGTAGGCGGGCATCAGCCGTACTCGTAGGCGCTGAGTCGGACGGCTGACCGGCCGGCCAGCAGCGAGCGCCGCGTCTCCCTTTTCGTTCTCGTGGCGCCGACGCGCTCCTGCGTGAGTCCTGAGTCAGACCGAGATCCCCATCCGGACTCTTCGTGGCCGTGCTGCTCGCTCCGGTTCGCGTGCGTCGGGCCCTCGCTTTTCCACCTGCGTCTTTCGGCCGCACGCCCATCTCCGTGGCCATCCTCGAATAACTCCTGTCACTTCACTTCGGCACCGCTGCACTTGGCCTCTCGTCCCCGTGCTCGCTTTCGCTTTGGCAGCATGGCGACCGCCGCGCGGCACACGGCAGTCACCGCCGGGCACGAGCTCGAACGAACGGACGGACGGCGTTGCCGGAGAAAGGAAAGGGGCCTTCGGGCCCCGGTTGGTCTGGCTGTAAATAAACGGCCCGAACAAGCAGCCGACGTCGCTGTCGCCAAAGATCCGACGCTTTCGCGACGGACCACGAATGAGGTAGTTGCACGGAAACAGTTCAGGTCAACGCTGGTAGTATATCCATCCCTTCCCGTTGCTGGAGGGGAGCGAGCTGCCATGTCAGGCCCAGGTCAGGAAAGAGGCGCTCCGTTTACCAGCAGGGGGCTCTCTGCCTTTGCCGAACGATGGATTAAAGAAAGCGGCGAGTGGTGGGGAAGGCAAGCGGATAGATAAGGCCCCGCCCCCGTCGCAATTTTTTAATCGGATCCATCGTGTTTCCACGTGGCAGCCCAACCCCCCATGGGCGGGCGACGACCGGGAGACCTGCTGCGTGGTGGTCCGGCTCCGGACGCTCCTCGTTATATACCCGCCCCAGCCACGCCCTCGCCTGTTTCGTTGCCGGCCGCCTCGCCCATTGTCTTTCTCCCTCTCCCTCCCTGCCTTGGCTTCCACTTCTGCTCCGCGGTGGCGACAGAGCTCCACCTGAATCCTGGATAAGAGTTCCACCTGTAGCACGTAACAGTAGAGTAGCAGTTGAGACGGTACGTAGAGAGAGAGAGCGAGGGCGAGGATTGAAAAAGGAGTTGAGCGATGGTGTTATACTACAAGGCGCGGCCGGACGCCGGCGACTACACCATCTACATGGGCGCCGACAAGAACGAGAACGAGGAGCTCATCAAGTACGGCCTCCCCGAGGACGTCTGGTACGCCCGTCGCGCTGCCCTCCTTCCCGGCCTCCAAACCGCGGATTTCTTCGTGCGCACTGCATCCCTCGTCAGTGTTCCACGACCTCCTGCGCGCGCTCTCGATCATTAGAATTTTCAGCAGCATTGCGAGTAGAGCAAAGGCTCGTGTAGATATACTGTAAGCGTACTCCGGCGAGGGCAAACAATCAAACACGTGGCGTACATGCGTCGCGGTGAAAACTCAGTTACTGAAGCGAGACTCAGTTACTGAAGCGAGGAGGAGACGGATGATGATGACGCGTGACTCGGCCATGACTAGGCTGGTAGTGACATACGGGCACCCTCTTATCCCAACCCCCAAGTTCCCAACGCCCCAGCTACCATACCAGCCGTGAAGATGCGACCAAAACTGGGGAGCAGAGCCAGATTGATGCACAAGTTGCATGCCCACCTGTCATCGTCTCGATCTGGTGCTAGCTGCTCTTTTTTGTTTCCTTGCTGCTGTTTTTTTGGGACCTCACCTCGCCTTGGAATCGTGACACACGTGCCATAGCTCTTTACATACGATTATTATTTTCTGGGTACCGTTAAACTGGTGAAAGAAGATGTTTATCTTATTCGTCTTGCTCGCCTCGTACTGATGCAGGTTCCATGTGGACAAGATGTCCTCGGCGCACGTCTATTTGAGGTTGAAGAAAGGCGAGACGATAGATACCATCAGCGAGGGCCTACTGGAGGATTGTGCACAGCTCGTAAAGGCACATTCTATTCAGCGTACGTAGGTGCCTGTTTTGACGGTGCACTTTTCCCTATCTCTTCCCTTCTTTTTTCTTGTCGAGTACTCAATATTAGATCACTGAAATGTTTTTTTTATATAAAAAAATGAATAGATCACTGAACTCAGTTACAGATTAAACAACACCTTTTATGAATCTCTATGAATCCACATGGCGCCTAAGGTTTTTCTACCATTTAAATACTTTCTGAATAACGTTTAAAATGTTATTAGTACGAGAAACTAAAAGGAGCATTTAGCTCCTTTAGCAACCACATCTCCATTTCGATGCTTTGCACGGAAGAATCAAATAGAGTATGCACAGTGTGACCTGTCGGGGATTAGCCTGCCCTACAAAGCTTCATCAGCACCATTATGCATGTTGCGGGAATCTTTATCTTCGGATTCCCTTTCGTCTTTCCTGCAAGCAGCGACGTTTCTGTATAATTGGCTCGGCATGGGACCATTGATTCAATTATCTGTGCTCTAATTGATTTGAGCGATGTGATTGAGATCATTAAAACGTGACAACTATCGTGTGATGGACGTAGCTTGCATGTGCTTGTTGTGCAGGGAACAAGATGAACAATGTTGAGGTGGTCTACACGCCCTGGTCTAATCTCAAGAAGTCCCCATCCATGGATGTCGGCCAAGTTGGCTTCCATAACCCTCGGATGGTAATTATTCATTACTACCACTACTACGCCAATTAATTCACTATCTGTTCGCATCTTCAAATCATGATACTACTATTTATAGTATATGATTTGTCTTCTTGAGTTGCATGTTTTATCATGTTAATATAAAATTCGCATTCATTGTGTTTAGGGCATGTAATCAGTAAAATATTTTGCCTAGAATAGTGGCAACAAGTACTTAGAGCCAGTAATAGGGATGAAGGTTTTTTTTTTGCTTGCTTGCGAGGAATAGGGATGAAGTTGTTGATACCCTACACTATATTGCCACAAGGATATATATTTGTATGCCTGAACCTAAAGCATCATTGGCGCTTTTTCTGAAAAATATCTCGCACTTAGTCTTTTCATCATGTTCCATTAGATGGGGACATCATTTTTTTCTAAATGGATCAACATAAATTATGTAAAAAGGGAGGAAACACTTCAGTGCGGGTCAGGGGAATATCTGGACAAGACTCGCCTGATTGTTGTAGCATTATAATCATGGCCAAATTGATGTGTGCGTTACATTATTGCACCCAACCTTTGTATTATACAATCACTTTGGGAAAAACCTTGTGCCTTTCAGGACCAGAATTTTCGATTGGACAGGAGTAGACGTTGGGGCCTTTTCGGAATTTATTAATTTTCGTTTAGGACCAGTGGGAATTAAAAATAAGGATCAGTGAGAATACTGATACTAGCTGACAATAATGACTAGTAATCTTGAAACAAATTCCTGTGCATCTCTTCTTGCTAACGCAGATTCCTTCATTCCTTCTGCACATCCAGTAGTTTAGATGTCCTGATCTAACTGATATCCAACTGCTTTCTTGTGTCAGCTAACCTTTTTTTCCGTATCAGCATAATTCATACCAGCTATCTACTGACTGGCAGGTCCGTATGTTGACAGTCGAGAAACGTGTAAATGAGATCATCAACAGGTTGAACAAGACCCGGGTAGAACGCCGACCGGATTTAAAAGGTACGCACTCGTCCATGGTGACAATGCTCATATTCATATACGCACGCACCATGCCATATACACTTAATCTTCTCCTGTTCTGACTCTCTTATGTCCAGCCGAGAAAGAGGCATCAAATGCAGCGGAGAAAGCCGAAAGAAAGGTGCAGTTGAAAGAGAAGGTGCGTTTGCTCCCATGGAGCTGATAAACAGGTGTTTCACCAATCTCATTTTTAAGCGAGCTATTAATTAACTAGATGTTTGATGGACTTGCAGAAGCGCAGGGGAGGAGTTGGAGAGGTTGGAGAAGGAGAGGTGGGCGGAGATCCGGAGCTACAAGGGCCTCATGGTCACTGAAAAGATGACGTCCAACCGCCAGATCGCCTCTGCTGGCAAGTCCATTCAGGAAATGGAAGACGAGTTCGTCTGAAATACCGCTAGTGCCGTCGTGTGCGTGTTTGTGTATAAGTGGTTATGATGTATGCCCATGTCATGAGGCGCGTGATCTCGATGAGTTAAGCAATCAATAACTGATCGATCATTCAGTTCGTCCCTGATAGTTTCAACGTATAAACATCCTCTGTGGCCGTCAACTCTTGAGGCGATCGAGAATTATCGAATCTCCGAGAGAAAAAAGAAACACAAGAAGAACCTGTCGCCCATGGCCTCTAACACGATCAAAAAGAGGAAAAAGAGCAACAATGTAGCTCACGATACGGCAGAATGAAAGCTTCACATTCTACATCAGCATGGCGCCTAGTGGTCCTTCGAGCACGAAGAGCAATTGTTCCAGCAACTCAGTCACAGTAGACATTCGAGCTCATAGCAGACAGCAGCTGGACGCTGTCTTTTATACTAGTTTGAGAACCATTAGGATGTAATTCTTGCTCTTATATCTTAATGAATCGCAACGCTGCTGCCCATATATGCTCCTAGCATGGTAGGAGTACGTAAATCTCTTCTCTGCTAATCCAAACGTCGTGTGGTTAAGTGTAGCGGTACTGAGGTAGTAGCAAAAACACAACATGTGCTGAGCCACAGCAATGTCCAATTCTAAGGACAGAGCGCAGCGGGCTCTGAGTCTGACTGAACCGAACTCTTGTAGGCCCAGCCCGGGATAAATTCGCATGGCAAATGCGGTCCAGAAGCAAAACCGATCCTATCGGAGCAGGAGTAGCACCGTTATCCGCAGAAGTGCCGAGCCCGGCAGGCCCCCAATCCACACTCCCAGCGCAACGCGACACCGGCGTCACGAGCGCGACCACTGGCGAACGGCGCCCTGCGCTGCGCCGTGGAAGCGCCAAGGGCCTGAGCTGCTTGCTCAGAGAACGTACGTGCCGGCGTGCCGCACGGCACGGCACCGTCCGAAATCTGAGCATCGATCACATGAGGGGTGGCAGAGGCCGCCGCTGCCCCAATGGACGAGCGCGGCCGTGCCCGGTCCCGTCTTTCGGTTTCCACAGCGGTCAATTGGTCGTCGCAGCATGAGATCGGCAAAGCAAAGCACGGATACCCAGGCACGCTGCTGCTGCTGTCGCAGGCGGCCTCTGCGCGCCCCGGCGCGCGCACACTGCTCTCGAAAGCGACCGTCCCATGCCGCCCCCGTCACCCAACGCCCAGCGCCCCTGTTTCCGACTCGTCCCTCCGCGATCCGACGGCGCGGAGAGACCCCCGCCCCGGGCCCGCCTGCGGTAGAGCCAAGGCTTCGTAAACCGCGCGCCCCAAACAGCTCCCTCCCCTCCAGCTTTGAAACCTCCTTTCTCGTCCTCCCACGCGCGCTCGCACGGTCGCACCGGGGCGCCCAGCCGTGCTCTGCTGCTGCGTCCGTCCATGGGAACGGCCGCCCTCCTCCCCCTGCTCGTCTTCGCCGCGCTCGCTGGACCTGCAGCCGCGGCGCCGCTGGACCCGCAGCAGCTGCTGGCGCTGCGCGCGCTCGGCCTCGGCGCGCGCCGCGCGGCGGCGGACCCCTGCGGCGCGGCGGGCGCCTTGGCTGCGGTGAACGCGACCTGCGACGCGGGGGTCCCGTTCCGCCGCGTCACGTCGCTGGCCCTCGCCAATTGCTCCGACACCACCTCCGTCTCGGCGGCCGCGCTCGAGGCGCTCGCGCCGTCGCTCCGGGCGCTGGCCTTCTCCGACTGCCCCGCCGCGCCGCCGCGGGCGCTCCCTCCCGAGCAGCTCGCGTCCGGGCTGCGGGCCTTCTCCTGCACCGCGTCGCTCCGCCGCCTCTCCGCCGTGTGGCTCTCCCACCTCACCAACCTCACCGAGCTCACCGTCGCGGACACGGCGCTCGCCGCCACGGGCTCCCCGACCGAGCTCGCCGTCGTCGTCTCACACATGGAGCACCTCACCCGCCTCACCGTCTCCAACGCCAACCTCTCCGGCTTCCTCCCGCACCACTGGCACTGCCCCAACCTCACCCACCTCGACCTCTCCGGCAACCGCATCACCGGCGCCATCCCCGACACGCTCACGCTCCTCGCCGGCATCACCCACCTCAACCTCAGCTCCAACGTGCTCGACGGCCAGATCCCCACCTCCATCGGCGACCTCATCTCGCTCACCGCCATGGACCTGTCCAGGAACACCCTCTCCGGCGGCATCCCGGACACCGTCTCCACGCTGCCGGAGCTGGAGGTGCTCGACCTCGGCTCCAACCGGCTCAACGGCAGCATACCGCTCTTCTTGGCCGAGATGAAGGGGCTCAGGGAGCTCAACCTCGAGAATAACGACTTCGACGGCGTCGTGCCGTTCACCGCCAAGTTCCTGTCGCGGCTGCGGGTGTTCAAGGCCGCCGGGAACGGCAAGCTGTGCTACAACAGGTCCGTGCTGTCCGCCGAGCTCGCCGTGGGCGTCGCGCCGTGCGACAAGTACGGGTTCCCGGTTCTTCCGCCGCCGGCGACGGCGCAGTCGGAGCGGAATGCGGACTACGACGACGGCGGCGGGGACAGGGACGCGGACGCCGGGGCCGACACCAAGGGCGGGCCCAGCGTGGCGGTGCTCGGGGCGGCCATCGGGCTGTCGGGCCTCGCGTTCCTGGTCATCTTGCTCGTCTGCATCTGCAAGGTGTGTCGCTGATTGGCGCGGCGCTCGAGTCGCGTGCGATGTTTCCTTTGTCTTTTGCTGAGTTCGTTACTCTCAGAAAACGGGCATTGCTGTTGCGCGGTGTACTGTGAAATTGTATGAAGTAGGATCAATTGATTCTTAATCTCCTATGTATTTTTTGGCGCCATTCTTCGCTCTTGCTCGGGTTTAAGTCATTACGACCTTGAATCGGGAGATAAGAGTGGCTGTATACAAACGATGAAAAAAAACATCTTTCATTGAAGCACTGTGTTTGCTAGAGCAGAGTATAGATTCTCTCTGCCTCTGATCATCTGATGTTGTCAGCATGTGTTCGTGCCATTTTGCACAATAATATCTACTCAGTTGAAATTCACACGACCAAAATAATTCCGCATCATGAGTAACAGCAGGCTTCGTAAACACACTGCTAAATCAGGCTGCGAGCTGAAGGCAATAAACCACTACTCGTATCGTACAAACTGAATTAGGATTTGTTGAGACGGATATTATACTAGCGAGTAGTTAGAATTTGAACTCTGAACGATGAATTTGGCCATTCTTAGCCTCTAAAACTTTCCACTCGTACAACACAACGTGACTGGAGTGACTGACCTTGTCGAGGGCGCAGCGCACTCCATGTTACGAGTGCAGATCACTGTACTATTTGCTGAAACGAGGGCGTGATTGCACGAGCTCGATATGTTCCGGCCTGGCATTTTGATCGCTGCACGTTTAGAGGGTGCCTGTTTGGTGGGCGCAACAATGAAGGCTGCAGTCCGTGGTTTTTACTTGTTTATTAAAGTGCATTTCCTGCCTCTTTCTTCATGAACTTTTGCTAGCTCGCAAATGAGCGTCTTCCAGTTGCAAAATCTAGTAGGCTTGTGGCTTACGTTTTTGCCAACTGCGTCCTCGCTAAAAGAATCGTTTGCCACGTCCGTGCGGGTCCCTCCTCGCCCCAACAATCAAAAGATACCTTCTTGAGGTGTGACTGACACTATCGGCAAGTGTGAAATATTTGTCTGACACTACGTGATCGAGCTTGAGAAGATGAGAGCTATTACCCTGATGTTAACCTCTGCTGTTCGTGTATCCCAAACTTGTCCAAAGTACCAGTAGCCTACGTATTTGCATGTTTCATTAGTGGACACGCCGCAGTAGATCGCCGTGAATCTCCTACTTTGGGAGGTGTCAATTTCGCCGCCGGAATGATCACCGTCCTAATGAACATTCATGATTGCACGAGCATCGTATGTGAAGGATTGATTTCCAAACTCATGAGTCATGGCCGTTCATTTATGTTTCACAAGGCCCACCGTCCCACAGTGCAAGGCCACCGCAGCAGACCGATCGTGCTAACAAGTCTGGCCTAGTGAAACACACATGCCAAATTCAATTCACTAGGAGCTCTTGAGTACTTGAGATTTTGCTTTGATTTAGGAGCCATCAATGCAATGCACTAGGCATCATTCTAATCACGGCACACACCGCATTCTATGACAGATAGAGCAATCCATTAGAATTAGGTGGCAGTGGTTGATGTCGAAGCTGCAAAGGGAAGGAAGCGTGCCCGCATTAGCCGTCCGTCATCATGCTGCCTTTCGCGAAAAAGAATGCGAAAAATAGCATAGATCTCATCTTTGTAGTGCTTGAAAATGTTCAGGTCTCTGAAAGCCGGTGTCAAAAAGTTCATGCTACCGGATTAAAGCCAGCTTGTGTGCTCGGTACTGTACTGAGCAAGAGAGTTTTTACAAACCGATTGCTTGTAATGTTTGATGCTCGAGTACTAATCACGTTCTACGAGAGGAAATAGCATACCATTTCTACACCAGGCCAGTGTAATGTTTGCATTGCGCAGTCATCATGTATATCAGTTCCCTTTTTCATGTTTCTAAGATTTTAGTCATCATGTATATCAGTTCCCTGTTTCATGTTTCTAAGATTTACACCCACGAGTAATATTTTCTTACAATTTGGACCAATTTAACATCAAAACTTTTTTCAAAACAGATAGCAGCAGCGAACACTTCGATGCAAAATAGCACTATCCTACATCTCCTCTCTCAAATCAAGGGCAAAGCCCTGGGGCGACAGAGGAAACCAACCGTCTTCGCATCAGGCAAACAGAATTACAAACTGCAGCGAAGCTTTATCGGGGCACACTACTAGCTGACGGCCGGGGTTCTCTCAGCAGTCGATGGTGCTGCAGGTGCTGGTGTTGGCGGTCTCAGTGCCGCTGACGAATGGGTCAATCTTGACCCAGAGGAGGGAGAAGACGGAGGCGAGCAGGACGGACCAGAGCACGACGATGGTGGGCGTGCGGTTCTGGCGGCCCATGAGACCCTTGAGGAACGGGTACAGGTGCATGATCACCCACATGGAGAAGAACACCTTGCCGAAGAGCGGGCCCCATGACTCGTAGCCGCTATTGAGCGCGGCAGAGAAGCCGGCCACCACGCCCACCATGTTGAGCACCAGGATGCTTGTTGGCGGGATCAGCACCGTCGTCCACTTGAAAATGTACAGCTCCCCGAATTCTCCATCGTCCGAGGACTTGGCTGTGACCGTGAAGTTGGTGTCCAGCCCGGCCACCATCTTGAGGATACCCTGGAACACGGCAAAGAGATGGGCAGAGACGCCACCGATGACCCAGAACTGCTCATTGCGCCACCAGTCCTCGATGCCGATGCCACTCCACCGCAGCTCCAGCACACTCGTTAATATGATGGACATGAAGAGGCCAAGAAACCATATTGTAGCGGCGTTCGACAGCTGGAAGAAAGAAGTGCAAATGAACATTGTGGCCATCTGAAAGGAAAGCTTAAACAATGATTGGTGGCAGCTAACTTACCGTCGGAATGATGAATTTTCCAGTGAGCAGGCAAATGGCTGGCAGGCAGCAGTATGCAACTAGAGGAAGAGAGGTGAATGGGTAGACAATGGTGTTGATGTAGGATAGCCTCTGGAGCCATTTCAGACGCCCACCACCATAACCATACCACAGCGGGCAGTGACGACTGAAGAAGATCTCGATGGAACCAAGAGCCCAACGAAGAACCTGGTGCAGTCGATCAGAAAGATTGATTGGAGCTGACCCTTTGAATGCAGGTCTTATCGGCATGCAGTAGATGGATCTCCAGCCACGACAGTGCATCTTGAACCCGGTCAGAATATCCTCTGTAACTGAACCGTAAATCCAGCCAATCTGAGACAAGAAACAAGAAGTTAAACAGGGCAAAATTATTGAGGTGTCACCAGGATATGCACTTTGACATACGAGTAGACAGAAAGGATAGATGAATGCATACCTCTTTCCCCATTCAGTTTTCTCTTCATATCCACAGCTAATGACATGAATGGCTTCTTTAATTAGAGTAGATGGATCTGCGGACTCAGGGACGCCCCCATTCTCCATAAGAGTTGATTCAATGAATACTGAGGACAGCCCAAATGACTTCTCAAAGCTCATCTGTGAGATCAGCATGGAGCGCTCATACTCATCATAGTCTGCAAAAGCAATGTAATTAATTTCAGTCAAAAACAATATTCATTGAACATAAAATTTTCAGGTTGTCTGATCCCACAAGGTATGAGCACTTACTATCAATTTCCCGAAGATTGAAAATGGCAGACTCAAGATCTTCTCGCCGAGAGTCTCTGTACATCTCCCTCTCACTTTTCTCAACTTTTTTCTTGGGGCAGCAGCAGCAACACCATGAACAAGCTGAAGACTTTGGAAGGGCAGGCAGAGATGGAGGCCCATAACCGTAGAGTGCTTGCCTATAGAAACAACAACCAGTTCCCACATAAACCGGACCTTGGAGGCCATCAAGTCCTCTCATGTTAACCTAAGCGACGAAAAAATGCACATATAAGTTACGCAAAAATAACTAAGGTGCAATGCAACATGTGGCTTCGTACTTACATCAAAGAACACGACGTTCCTATTGGCATACCGATCACTACGGTCGATGCCATCGAACCTCTGTGGAATTGTACATAGCAGACATCTCTGCCAACAGTAGGATCCATCATGAAGCACATTGCTTCACGAACGGCTTTGCTGTTGTTCACATAGTGATCACAGTCAAGATTAAGAATGTAAGGAGCATTTGTCAGAACAGCGGACACTCGGACCTGCCAAATCAGAAAGTTGTTCAATTAGTACACATTTAAAATAATTTTGCCACAGATTGAACTTCTACAGAGCGGTTATCTCTGAAGAATGTATTACCAAAGCATTCATAGCCCCTGCCTTCTTGTGGTGTTGGTAGCCCGGTCTTTTCTCTCTTGAAACATACACTAACCGAGGAAGCTCATTTCCATCAAAGTCACGAGCACCAGTCTCACCAAGGAAAACCTGGTTACAGGGTATAATAAGAGTAAGCTTAAAGACAACGTTATAGCCGACATGCTAATTATATATTGGCTTTCTAGCAAGGATCAACAAGCAGTGCATTAGAGAAAAGTCAGTTCCACAAAAGAATAGACTTGTAGTTTCACGAATAAAATACACAAAACCAGGACTTCACTGTAAATGCACCTATTTCATAATATTTTTATTGCAGTAAGGATGTTTTGCATATTATTAAGGAATAAATTTCTACATGCCACTGCAAATGTCCCTGATGTCATATTTGCCTATTATTAATGATAATGTATTTTACTATACTTCAGTAAACTGGCGACCCACTATACACCACTGGGCTAGTGTGGCTGGATTTGTGCGAACCTACAAGGCTGGCTGGACTTGTGCCGCCAGCCTTGGAGCTTCCATGGCTGCCTGCTTAAGAACATCCATATGCAAGATGCAAGGTACTAGAAAACTTGCTCCTTTCTAATGTAGAATCACACAATTATTTTTAAAGTTTGGCCACCATGGCAACTGATCTAGTACAAGATTTGTATTAAGTAGTGAAAACAAAATTACCTGAATCATGCCAGGGTGGTCACGAGGATTGTTCCCAGGCCATGGTGTCCCATCTTGCATGATCCAGCCCTCATCAGGTGTCTTCTGAGCCTTGGCAACCAAAGCATTTATCCTCACCTTGTACTCTTCATAATCCCTCTGAATGAAAAGAGATTTGTACGCAGTACGTCGTCATCAATAAATGACATAAGCCAGAAAAGGAAGGGATGTTGTCAAATGTGCACCGAAGATATACCTTCATAGCCCTACGTTCCTTGACAAAAGCTGGGTGTATCTTGTCCTTCAAGTAGTCGATCTTCTGCGAGAAGTAGAACTCAGGGGCTCGTGGCTCAATGGAGTACTTCTTGCAAAATGGAACCCACTTTCTAGCAAATTCAGCAGTCTCTGCAAGTGACTCAAACGTGAGCATTGCAGAACCATCATCTGATACGTAACATGAAATCTTCTCGACAGGATAATCCACCGCAAGAATAGACAGCACGGTGTTTGCAGTGATTAATGGAGGCTCTTTCATTGGATCCACTGTACTGACAAAGAAATCCACAGGTGCTAACCCAGAATCTTCACCATCTCCGTATCTGAAACATACATGAGTGATGAAGCTTATTACATCGATGCTTTCCAACATATAGTGTCTTCACTATTAGGATCTAGTAAACATACCGCGCAATTAATCTATCAACATAAGTTTCTCGGTTGATTGGACACCATTTCGGAAATTGATCCAAGATCCAGGAGAAACCAAACCATATCTCACATATGACTGACGTCATCCAGAGACCAAAGGCACTGTAAACAGGATTTGTGATACGGTAGTGAAAGAAGAGCCCGAGAACTACCAACCGCATAATGATGACTGCTCTGTAAGGTGTCAGCTTGTTCTTTGATATTGGTATGACTCGGGAGAGTGGTTCATATGCATCTGTCAAACTGCAAAATAGCTTCTCGTTACAAGCTGAATATAAAACAAGAAAGTAGTAATGTCACCCCCAAATTTACAGCTGGATCTTCTAATTTGAGATAATCCAAATAAAACAAGCTAATACGTGAACCTGGAAATAATCACAGTGAAAAATTTTCACGCATTTTATGAGAAAATATTAGTAAAGATAAAAGGATTTTCTCACGTTTTATTAGAAAATAGAATAATCTAAGTGGAGTTCACTAATGGACAGTTCGAAAATGGAGTCGAAACCTTAGGAAATGCTAGTGTTACATCATACGAAGGATTGGCTGCAGATAAGGCTTAGTAATAGATTGAGGCAATGAATTAAACATGGTAAAATTGTGATCACATAAGGCGCTAATTGTGTAAGAGACCAATTTCAGTTTACAGTGCAGATACGTTGACATCTATTGCATCTAAAACAAAACCAATTGCACAAGATGTTAACAACATCACTTCATGCACATAGAAGGGCAGGTCCTTGGTAAGCCAGAGAAAAGGATATGTAAAATGGATGGGTGATTCTTACTCCTTTTCATCCATGATCTGTTCTTCGACAGGTGGAGCTTGTGCTTTTGCTGCAGCCTTTTTGGCTGAGGCTTTCTTCTCCTTCTTCTTCTCCTTCCAACTGTCCACTCTGTTCTTCCAAATGGGCTTTCCAGATTCATCATTCAGTTCTGCAAATCAAGAGCAATAAAAGAAATTTCAGTACGCGGATAACACTGGGACATGGAGAAAACCAGCAACAACAGATCCCTTGATGCTTACCACTCCCGTATCCAGACATACTGCTGATGGTCCTGGCATGACTTACTTCATCCTGTGCCAGCAAAATTCAGTTAGTGCTACATTGTCAAAATTGCCAGGATTATCTGCAGATGCCAGCCAACTTTTGGTACTGGTGGTAGTTCTAGCCAGATTTGAGCAAATGTGAGAGCAATTTCACCTGACGATCACTGAGGTGGCCGCCCATGGTGACCCGCTCACGCAGGCCGGCGCCGGCGTGGTGGCTCTCCACCTCCCCCTCGGCCTCGTGTTCCCGTCGCCATGCGCTGAAACAGAGAGCGATCACGTCAAATGTTGCTCTACTCTGTTTAATTACTTCCCCCGAAGAGCGACAGATTCCTGAGACCGCATCGCGCGACGCACCTGTGTCGAATGCGGCGTAGTCCCCGCCGCAGCGCGCGCACGTGGTGCGGCCCTCGGCGGCGTCCTCGTCGAGGCAGGCCCTGCACAGCGCGTAGCTGCAGGCGCGGCAGGCGGCGCGCGCGTCGTCCCCGCACGCCGCGCAGGCCTGGGCCGCCGCCGACTCCATCATGGCTCCTCCTCCTCCCCCAACGCGCGGCTCTGGGGCTCGCGACTGGTAGCGGGCGAAAGGGAGTGGGAGCGAGAGAGGCTAAGCGTGCCGGAGGTTGGAGGCGCGGTGATATAGCGGTGAGGCCATGGATGCGGTGAGGTGGCGCTGGCAGGCGGTGGTTGGGGTTGGGGCGTCGGCGTCGCATCGGCGGGTGGATGGAAAGAATGGAAGCAAAGGGTTGGGTGAGGAGGCGCCATGCGGAAGGAAGGAGGACGGACGGGAGGGGAGTGCGTGCGCGCCTGCGCGGCAGCTTGTTTTTCCGCGGGGTTTTGCGGGGTTTCCAAGCGAAGACGACGGGCGGTCTGGCTCCCCGCCGCGGCGTAACCTGGAAGACGGGAGGGTCGGCGGTCAGGGGAGGAGTGGTTGGTGGGGAATGCGGTGCGGGGCCTGCCGGGTGGGTCCGTCGGTGTGGGAAGAGGGAGAGATCGCACGCGCTGGGGCGTCGTTTTTGACGGTCCGTTTCCGAGCTTGCGATGGCGACCCGGTGGACGCGAGGTTACGGCACTTTTTCAGAACAGAGTGGTTACGGCACTTTGCAGAATTCAGGGGCGTCGTCCTTGTACTTCCTCGGGAGAAAGCTGTGATGTCGTGGGACTTGGAGTTCACGTGGCTGCCAAGTTTGTTACAGTACGATCGATAGTTTTCCTCTTTGTGCGTTTTTGCAAGTGTGTGGCAAACACCACACAAGGCTCGACCGGCAAAACCATATGAACACGGTTCAGGTTCTAAGCCCGACATATATACTCATGCTGAAGGCGTCCGGAAACGATCAGACTCGTATATACGCTACGCGAAGCCATCTCTCGCACACCCTCGCCTCTCTCTCTCACCGACAGTGGGTCTGCAGTGGTAGAGCTAGAGCTCTGCTGCAAAACTTCTTTTAAGACTTCTCAAGCTTGTGTTTTAGCATTGTGGATATGTAATTAGATAATCTAAGGAGTGCATATATGATGAAAAAAGATGCACACCATAGATCCGCACCCACAGCCAACAAAATAGATCCGCCCCTGTGTGGTCCGTGCACCTGTTCTTCCACCTCAACGAGCGGATGACGACGGCGAGTGGCCAAGAATCTCGAGTGCGAATTGAAGAATCCTTTATCCGCGTGGATTTGTATCCTCCAATCTTCATATCCACCCTCCGCACATAGCAAAACAACGGCAGAGAAGTTCGGCGGTGGGCGGCGGGAGACGCCGACCTTTGTGGTGGTCGTCGGCGGAGGGCGAAGTAGGAGCGGGGTCGTTGAAGCGGACAACTGAGTGAAGAGTGACGGTTGGTCGGGCGGCATGTGATCGCAGCAGGGCGTCCAGTGGAACGTCGTGATGTCGTCTCTCCGTGGGCGGAGGAGGAGGAGGGGGTAGGGAAGAAAGTGGAGGAGGAGGCTACAATTCGCGCGCTTGGAGATGCCCATTTTATTTGTAGCCTCTTCGGTGCGCTCCGCTTGTTAGCTTGAAAACAGTGAGCAAGCCACCGTGACGGCACGACTCGCACGAGGGACTCTGAACTTGGTGAGCAGGTCGCACCTGAGCTAAAAATCTTGTTACACATTTGTGGGATCCGCTGTTTCCAGCCCAATAACTGTCTTGAGCAGAAAGAGTTGCAATTCTCATCAAAGTTCCATGTTTATGCCCGTTCTTCAGAGGGACAATGGAGCCGTTTCTCAATTCAAATGCAACAATGGTGCTCAAATCCTCATCCGTGTTACCATGCTTGGTCGAATTGGGGCAGATGCATGAATTACAGTTCATCGATCAAACAATAATCGCATGGATTACAGAGGTTAAGACTATAACCAAGGTACACATGGGGGAGGGACGACTGCAATGCCACCGTGTGGCATATGTTCCAAAATGTCTTACGATGATTTTGGATAGTTCCCTACCGGAAAGGGAAATAAATGAAGGCGGAAAGGAGGTTGAAGGAAAAATAGAAGGATCATTCATCTTATTATTACGAACAAAATTTTACACGCACATCCTGTTGACAGCAACAGGAAACAAGATCATTCATACTTTTAAAGTATGGCGGGAGTGTTTAACATCGAGACCTTCTGTTGAAAGCAACAGAACCGCTTCCATGATTCCATCTAATACAACGAACAATCGTAGTAGTAGTACCGCAGTAGCCACCAGTAATGCATGGATGGCTCTTGTTTCCATATTCATGTAGAAATAATTTGTTCTACATCGCTGCGACATATCTTTGCCCCTGTCCTCCAGTAGTAACCAACAGTAAAATATATGACCACTGTCTTCCTAGCCAAGAATCAGTCGTCTCTCTCCGTTGTTATCTTAACCATTGCTTAGTTAACTCGCGCTCTTATCACTCTTTCTCCCGCAGGCTGCTTCTCTTGCCTTTGTTGCTGCTCGATCCCTGTCCAAGGCTACCAGCTGGAGGTGCGAACCTTGGAGCAGGCGTTGCCGGGTACAGCTGCGTTGGAGCTGCAGGTATCATCGTTAACGGACCAGGGTAATGAGAGAACGGAAGACAGGGAACCATCCGTAGCGGCCCAAGAACAACCATTGGAGCCCGGGGCCCTGCGGCCCGGAGGGACATACTGCGGCTGCACGACGGTGTGCACCGCCAGACGGGAAGGGCCGCCGCCGGACAGGTCCTTGACCTGTTGCTGCAGCGACTTCATGTACTGAATGGTATGGTCCAGCGTCGAGGTGTGGCTGGACTGAAATGGATAGAGGGAGACCGGTCATGCATTTCTTTGTGACTGAATTTGTTCACGATTGTATGAACACCGCAAACACATGCGATGAGTTAGTTACAGGTCCCCAAAGTATAAAAAAGCAGAGACAATGCACCGGCACACCGCGAACAAACTCTTCAGTTTAGTTTGTCCGGGCATTCCCAGGTTCAGTTTGTAGCTAGTGATCTCACCTTGTCGCATCCTGGGACGAGATGCTGCAGGGTCTTGAGCCTCTCGTTTATCCCGCACCTTCGTCTCTGCAACCGTATGCATCCAAAAAGTTCATGCCATGATTGAGGAGATGTCTCGTGTACTACGTTCATACCGTAGAACATACTCGAAGCGACTGCTGCGTCGACATACCTTCTCCGTGAGCTTGTGTGTTTCTGCGTAGCTAGACACCCCCCCTACTGTCATCTTCCGCTCCTTGCTGGAACAATTCCTGTCTGCTATTCAATCGAGGCACACGGAACATAAAGAATAAGAATAAACGACTTATGCAATTTCTAGCAACAAGTAGGAGAACTATATATAACACGGAGCAAAGTAGTAATTAACGTAGTGGAAAGTTTGTAGAAAACTCAGCTCAGACTGATCGAAATGCATGCGATAGTTCACTCAGTTAATTAGTTAATTGATTGATGATATAGTTCTGTTACATTCAACTACTAAAGAATTTCAATTTCGACAACGAACGATTCTATCCTCATGCATTGGCACTTGTTCTGGACGTGGACATCACAAACTGAAATGCATGTCTTGGCCTGGATATTGATTGAATAATGCAATAATGATCAGGAGAAAGTTCTAGAGGCAACATGAGGGAACGCGATTCTTGGAATTTGGATCCACGGAGGTGGCGGCTGCCAAAAATATCGGCTATGATCGGAACATGTTTCAATATGGTTGCAGCAGTAAGCAGCCAACTTAATGCGCAGCCGCAGCCACACAGTCGCAGGAAGCACAAACGAATCGGTTGTCATTTTTTTTAATAATACGAAAAGACGTTCCGTCTTAATCTCCTAAGGTGATGTTGGATGCAACTGAGTTGGGGAAATGGAAATGAGGTGGGATATGAGGAGCTGGGTTTGGTGGATATGCATTCATTTTCTTTTCTATTGTTCGGATACATAGCTTGGGATATGGAATTGCGTGAGGCCCACACACCACCAGCTGCACCACGAGCTTATCGTCTTCCTTGCTTTCGTTCTAAAGCTTTCTCTCTCCTCTGATCCAAATCAAGTACGCTACTCAAAATCCAATCGATCTTGGGGACGGACCAAGGTAGCTTGGTGAGGATCCTGTACGCGCTAGAGGAGCGAAGGGCTGATCAAAAAAAAAAGTGCGAAAGGTCTCAGTATAGCAACATTCAGCAATGGAGATGTGAGCAGATAACCGAAGGTGAACAGACAACGCTCGAGTGCGCGGCGACGGCGTGCACTGCGGGCGACGGCGTGTGGCGGCTGGACGACAGCCCGCGACGGCGGACCACGGGATGCGGGCAGGTGACGGCAGGCGATGACGACTCGTGCGTCTCATTCCAGCCATAACCCACCCCTCGCGGTGGGATGGGATTGCTGGGAATGGGGTGCTCATTTCCCTAACCCATTCCATTCCATTTCCCTAACCAGTATCCCAACATTGGAAATGATTTCCAGGCTTCTCCATTTCCCTAACCCAAGTCCTATTTCCATAAATCCAAACACCACCTAAGAGTTGGAGGTACTGAACAACTTTGTTCAAACATTAAAACGAGATTTTCAAAAGGTTGACATCAATGTCTCCTGCAAAAATTGAGCTTCAGATTATTTATTGCTGTAGTCATAAATAATTCATGTTTAAATATTGATATTGTTCTCAAAGTGTGTCATGGAAAACAAATTTGATTTGTAATATTTAGGAAGTATGGTCAAACTGTAATGTTAGAAGAACTGCTGTTACAGATAAACCTACTCTTATGCTTTCAAATGTCTAATGAGAAAATTGCACAAAACTATAGATTTAGGAGTTGTGTCATAAAACTAAAGATGTAGGCCCTGTTTGGATCCTCTAGCGGGCTAAAATTAGCCAACTAAAATATTAGCCAGCTAATTTTTTAGCCAACTAATTTTAGGAGGTACTTGTTTGGATCCTTGACTAATGTTTCTGGTTTTTAGACTTTCCTTGCCTTTTTTAATATGTTTCTTGCCTTTTTTATGTGTTTAGTCGATTTTAGTAGCTTTGAGGTGACTAGAGGCTAAAAGTTTAGGAGGGGGTGGGCTAAAAGTTTAAGAGATTTTAGGAGGTTATGTTTGGATCCTAATTGACTAAAATTAGCCAGCTAAAAGTTTAGGAGGTGGATTCAAACAGGACCTTATAAGTCCATGTATCATCAAACTATGTACTTACTCGACTGATGATTGACATGAAACCGAAATGCCACTTCCCGTAATTTTGAAGAGTAGTCTTTCAATAAATACTTGAGGTTTTAGGCAACTGTGTGGTTTTTAAAGCATATATATGGACTACTCCGAATAGGTTTTAGGCATTTGAGCAGTGCTGTTTTCTTCTAAAGTTGATAGTGAAAGTGTATTTCAAAATAAATCTATATATGGTCTTCATGTTTCTGAGCTACATTTTTTCGAAACATCAATAATCAAAGTAACAATCCTCTAAAAAAAATCAAATTAAGTAATGAAAATTAATTTGCTTGAAGGGTTCTCCAAAATACCATGAATGAGAGGTACCCGCATTTCAGTTTCTACGAACCAAAGAAAAAAGAAAGAAAGAAGGTAAGGTTGAACGTCTAAAAACCCCGTGTGGGAAAAATCGAAATATTGTTTTTTATAAAAAGGGGGCTGATTTTAAGGTTAATCGAAATATCATCGCTGGACAGAAAAGTTACCAGAAAAACTGACCGAGATCTGCTTTTTTTCTTCCCCAAAAATATTAGTTGAAAATCGGTAGGAAGAACAAAAAAATCAGATCAATAGTAGTGACAGCTGCACAAGATGTGTTGCGGCGCATATTGCTGGCTGGCATGCATGCATAGAGTATACAGATGGGAGCTTCTCGTCCTCGGAAAAGATACGGAGTACAAACCTTGGTCGCCATGCCTTCTGCTGTCGGAAGTTTCTTGTGTCCACTGACGTTGCCTGTGTAGTCTTTGACGAGTCGCTTGACTCTTCGATTCATGCCCGCCATTGGCATGCTCCTCGCCTTTGACGATCGCGTACAGCCACGCCGCCATCTGCTCTTCGGAAGGCGAGACGGACGGCACCTCAGGCGCATGCGCCTCCGGTTGCGGATTGAAGCGCGGTGAGATGGAGACCACCGGCTTTTCCAGCTCCAAGGTGCCTCCTCCTCTCCTCCTGGCCACACCAGCTCGAAGAGATCACAACTACACAACAAAGAAGAGACGACGTACAAACATACTATGTGTTAGCAACACAAGTCAATATGCATGGTTGCATGTAGACCAGCATCATGGCAGCTGTCTATAGCAGTGCGAATAATTGGAAACAATATGCAGTGCGCGCGCCAATTCGATCCCGGAACTTGAAACGCAGCAAGAAGGTCCCCTCTGATGCCACAAAACCCGCGTTCGATAGCATAGCTCACGGTTAGCACCATATGCACATTTCTCTCATCCCACACTCGATCGTGCATACACAACATTGCATGCGCTGCACGAGCGGCGCCGC